>PVKE010008152.1:0-48571 GCA_004027555.1 Craseonycteris thonglongyai | reverse complement strand
TGGTACAACCACTATGGAAGGCTGTATGGAGATTCCTCAAAAAATTACGAATGGAATTACCATATGACCCAGCCATCCCTCTACTGGGCATCTACCCAAAAAACCTGAAAACCTTAATCTTTAAAGATGTTTGTACCCGCATGTTCATCGCAGCCCTGTTCACAGTGGCCAGAACATGGAAACAACCAAAATGCCCTTCGATAGACGACTGGATAAAGAAGATGTGGTACATTTACACAATGGAATACTACTCAGCGATAAGAAATGATGAAATACAGTCATTTCTGGCAACATGGATGGACCTAGAGACCATCTTATTAAGGGAAATAAGTCAGACTGAAAGAATCCGGAAACATATGACCTCACTTATAGGTGGAATATAAAACTGAAAGTTACAAAGACACAGAGACCTATGGACACACCCAATAACTTGGTGATTGCCTGAGGGAAGGGGAAGAGGGGGGAGGGAGAGAGGGAGGGGATGTGGGAGCAGGCACCAGCATTATGGACAAACTCAATGGTTTGGTGTTTACCTGGAGAGTGGGGCGGAGGGGGGGAGGGAGAGTTGTAGGGGGAGAGGGGAGTGGGCAACAGATATATGGGGTTGGAGGGGGACCTGATTCTGGGAGCTGGGCACATAATGCGATGAATGGGTGACGTGATGTGGAGTTGTACATCGGGAAACTATCTAATTGTTACCAACCAAATTAAATTTAACAATAAAATATAATAATATTAAATAAAAATAAATAAATAAATAAAAATAATAATAAAAAAAATGGAATTTGTAATTAAAAACCTTCCAACCAAGAAACACCCAGTCCACAAAATTTCACTGGTAAATTCTATCAAATATTTAAGAAAGAAATATTACTAGTATTCCATAAATTCTTCTAGAAAATAGAGAAAGACACCTTTCTTCACTAGTTTTATGACAACAGTATAACAATGACATCAAAACCTGACAAGGGCATTACCAGAACATTATGAGCAATATCTTTCATGAGTATAGATGAAATCTGAGACAACATGGATGGACCCTGAGATCAACATGTGAAGTGAAATAAGTTAGACAGAAAAAAATGAAGAGCTATATGACTTCACTTATAGGTGGAATATAAAACTGAAAGTAACAGAAACAGAAACTCATGGTTATAATAGTTTAGTGGTTACCTGAGGGTAACGGGGGAGGGTGTGGGGGAGGGGAGAGGGGGCATCAACTATCTGCTGATGGAAAGAGAACTGACTCTGGGTGGTGAGCACACAATACAACACATAGATGATGTCATGTAGAATTTTACACCTGGAACCTATGTAATTTTTACTAACCAATGTCACCCTAATATATTTAACAATAAAAAACAACAACAACAACAACAACAAAAACTCAACAAAATATTAACAAAGGGGATCCATATGATTGTCTTATTAGATCTAGAAAAAAATATTTGACAAACTTAACAGCTGTACAATTTAAATGAAACAACATTGTCAGCAAGCACACTAGCAAAATAAAACAAAAATAAAACTAAGCGAAAAATTATGAGATGGTGTACATAAAGCAGCAATTAGAAATTTTAGCTTTTAATCATTATATCAAAACAAAAACAGGTTAAAAGTCAATGAATGATACATTTATGTTAAGAAGACAAGAAAAGAACAGCAAAGTAAACCCAAAGAATCTGGAAGAAAGGGAACAATGGAAACCTGAGTCAAAATCAATGTAAAAGAAAATAAGCATTGAATATAAAGGATGAATAAAAATAAAATTTGCTTGTAAAGAAAGACTAATAAAATTGACAATTCTTTGGCAAGGTTGATGAAGAGAAAAAAAGCTATCCCAACTAAGCAATATAAAGAGTGAAAAGGGGAGTATAATTGCCAGCATTAAGGAGATAATAAAAGGATAGTATGAAAAACTTCCTGCTAGTAAAGTTGAAAACGTATATAAAATAGACAAATTCCTAGAAAAATGTAACTTACCAAAACTGATTCATGAAGAAATGGGACACATGAAAAGTCATCTAGGAGGAGCTGGGATGGCTCAGCCAGTTAAGCGCTTGCCTTGCAGCCCTGGGGTCCAAGGATAGAGTCCTGGCCCCAGTGCATGCAGACCCCTGTTTGGTATCTGCCCGGGTGAGCTTCCCATGTGGGAGGCCCCGGTTTGGCCCCAGCTCTTGGGGGCATGCTTCCCATGTAGGAGGCCCCCGGGTCCTTTTCCCACCCTGCACAGCTCCATGCCCACCTGTGTGGAATGAAACCATGTTGAAAATTAATGACGTCCAACTGTGGAGACTGCTCTGGGCCCTCCCCCTTCTCTCTGTCTTTCTTTCTCTCTGTCAAAAACAATCAAATAAATTGTAAAAAAGAGTCATCTAACCATTAACAAAACTGACAGCGAGTTAAAGATCTCACAGAGAAAACTCCAGACCTCAGATGCTTTTACCATGGGCTCCAAGGACTCCAACCAAACATTCAAGGAATGAAGACTTTCCATTTCACAGAAACCATTCCACAGCAGAGTAACACAGAAAACATTTCCTAACTAATTTTCTGGGACTAGTGTATCCTTGACGCCACAAACCTGATGCAGATAGTATAAGAAAGGAAAGTTGCAGGTGAATCTTGTTCAGGAACATAGATGTAGCGATCTTAAAATATTAGCAAAGCCAACCTAGCAATGTCTAAAAAAATAATGCAACATACCCAAGTTCTATCTACTAGAAATTGCAAGGTTAAAAAAAAATTAGAAAAAATCAAAGTATTCTCTACATTAACAGCTCAAAGGAAAATATATTGTGTCAACAAGATGCTGACAAAATGATTTGGTAAAACTCAACGTTCATTCATGAAATAAACTCTTAGCACACTGGAAATAAAAGGGAATTTGTTAACCTTATGAAGAACAACTACAAAAGGCCTACAGCAGACATCAAACTTAATGGTGAAATGCTGAATGCTTTCTCTTCATTATTAGGAAGATGACAAGTATGCCTATTTTTACAATAATATCCAGTGTTGTACTGAAGGCTCCAGCTAGCACAGGAAATAAAGCTGGGGAAAAAAATTAAAAGCCATTAGGATTGAAAAGTAATGAGGAGAATATCATTAGCAGATAATGTGATTCTTTGCCGATACTAAAAACTGCAGGTCAAATATTAGAATTAATAAAAGCTTAGCAAGTTTGCTGTTCATAAATTTCAGTGCATTAATTAACAATAAGAAAAAAATTAAAAAATACCATAATGCAAAAGAATGTAGACGGATGGGAACTCACACCACAGGTGAAAGTGTGGATTGACTTAATCACTTTGAGAAACAGTGTGCTATTATCCAATGAAGTCGAAGATGCATACATTCTATGACCCTTAATTCTATTCCGAAGTGTATGTCCTTTAGATTTTGAACTGGGATGCGTACATATTTTGGGCTTCATAAAGATTTTCCCGGGTTTTAAGCAAACCCAGACAGTGTTAAGTGAATCGGTTTTTGAAACTTAAATATCTATACATACTCTTTTTAAAAATTGTTCTCTCTTACAGCAGTATGTTTTGGATAAGAACATCTAGTTTCTTCTTTTGCCAATTCCCCTTTTACAATCACCTTGTCCTGTGGTTACAGAAGAAAGAAACCTTAGCAAAATGTGATGAAAATAAATAGCGTTTTCTTTCCTAACCCTTTCCAGGTATATCAGGTTAAGCACAGTGACTCTAAATGGAAAAAATTACAGGTATAATAAATAGTTTTTTGATAAACCTTTCTGGAATAGATATAGAACTGAAAAAAATGTTTTACCAACCAATGTCACCCTAATAAATTTAACAATAAAAAAAAACTGGAAAATGAATATGTCAAATGACTGAAGTTTTTACAAATCAAATAGTTGACAACTCTTTACTTTCAACTAAAGTTAAAAAGCTTCTAATCAATTTGTCACCTGATGGGTCATTGAAAATAATTTTTAAAGATGCTAGTTTACTGAGTGAGTTTTTGCATAAAATTCAAAGAATTGAACAACTTTATTTCTTCTATTCCCACCTTTAGTATCCAAGAGTCTGTGTCTGTGTCTTTAAACATTCTGGAATGTCCAGAGAAGTGTCAGCGATTCCAGAAAACTGTTAGCTAAAGCCCATTTGGCCAGCCTGGGGGAGCCTAGGCCAGGAGCTCTCGAGACACAGGGACTCGCCTTCCATCTATGCACCCTGAACATAGTTGTCTGTGACTTCCTCACCCAGCTTCGCGCATTGACCTGAGTTATTCTCAGTGGAAAGGGGAAGAGGGCTGGATAATTTCTCCAGTGTTCCCCTGAGTGAGGTTGATAGAACACCATGCCTTCCGATATGCCATGCAAAGAGAACACTAACCACTGAAGAGCCCATCCTCAGAGTTATGTGTTACAGGCTCCGAGGAGTCTTGCAATACAGGTTGTTTAATCCTGTGTTTGCCAAACATAAAGGATCCCAGGCACTCTTCCTCAGTGTCTCACTCCTTCCTTTCCTCCTTCCCCCTTTCCTTTTCTTACTATTTCTTCTAACATCCCAAAGGGCTAGATTAAATCATGAGTAGAATGCACTTTGGGTAATGTGGCTTGAGCAACATGGCTCAATCCACAATAGCAAGTGAGAAGCGGGTCTAGCAGCCACTGTGCACTGACCAGCTGGCTGACCTTGACCTACTGTTGCACTCAGGAGGCACAAATCAACAGACTCCGTGACATCACTGAGAGAGCATGTTGGAAGGTCACCCTGACAGATGCTCCACATTACTAGTTGAGTTGGATGAACTCATTATCCCTAATGAGAATGAATTTATGTCATTTTATTGACATAAATTTACCAGTAAAAAAAATGTAGATCTAAATAACAGAATGGTTCCTCTGCACACAGTTCTAGAACCTTTCAACATATTTCCATAATAAATGACTTTATTTAATTGGCACCTTCTGTCATACCGGTGCCATTTTGCCTACAGATCACGTTAGTAGTTCTTGGTTATTGATGCTCCACAACTGAATCACAAGGTAGGTGTTCCAAAACCTGAACGGTGTCTAAGTCATTTATGTGTAACCCGGGAGTCGGTTCATTGCATCTACTGACATTAGGAACCTACTGAGATCACAGTTCCGTGTTAACTCAGAGAGACAGCGGCTGGAACAAGACCGACTTCACCTCCCTAACAGAAACGTTGAGAAGCATGAGCCTCCCACATACAAAGGCACGCAGTAGGCTTTCCCCCACTCTTTGGGCATTTATTCACCAGGCCTTATTATCCTCATTTTGCAAATGTGGGATCTGAAACTTGGAGACATTAAACTTTCCCAGCATTGTTTGTATTTGAGAAAAGAGAAGACGAGATACTTGATATAGGTTGCACATTTAAATAAACAGATTTTATACTGTTTGAATCAGCAAACATGAAAAATAAGGGTGATGCCCAAATGGTGACTGTAACCAAACAAGAGCTGCCCCAACCTGCCTGCCAACTGAGTTATAAACCCCTGACCATCCTCCCTTTCAGCAGTGCTGTCATCTAAGAATTCTGTGGTTCTGGACAAATAAAATACTCTTCGTGGCCAAATTTAGTCTTCTGTTGGCAGTCAAGAGAGGCGCTTTTCTATCTTTTTATAAGAAAGCACTACTTGAACCTTTTCTTCAATTGAAGTAGAGCACAGATGCCTAATAGATAAATAGCTTTAGGAGGGTCCTTTGAGCCTTCTCTTTAGCCCCTCCTTGCCCTTGGCCATGGTGGCTCCAGCAGATCAATGCAAAAGGAGAATAGAACATTCATCTAATTGTGAAGAGGGCCGGGGACCTGGTCTCAGATGATAATTCAATAGCAAAGTTTTATTGAATATAGGTTATTTAGGCTTTTATTAGTTATTACTATTATTATAGATTATTATGTTGTATTATATATAATACATATTATATTTCAGGTTGTAGATTATTATTATTATTATAGGTTTTTATTAAATATGGGCTGTTATGTAGGTTTTATTAGGTATAGGTTAGATACAGGATTTTGTTAGACTACAGGATTTTTGTTTTTGGAGGTTTGTGTCTGGGCTAACTAGTTAGAATGGGGATGGATTAATGTCCCTTTCACCAAGGCACCATCTTGGTGCCACTTTGTCCCCGTGCACCTCTGCAGACCCTTCTGCAGACCCTTCTGCAGCCTGGAAGGGAGTTGGGGCAGCACTGGCCCAGGGTGAGAGCCTGGCCTTCAGGACGAGAAGAGGAGCATCCCGAGACCTGGGCAAGCCTGTCCTGCCCCTTGGACACATTCTCTGCAGGCACGGGAAGATTTGGCATTCTGCCCCCTGTCCCCCAGGATTTTCTGAAGATTTAAGAAATCAAGTCCTCAAAGCCTTGGGAAATAGGAAGGTGGAGGGAAGAGAAGAGAAGAGATACTGTTAATTGAAATGATCAGGCCGGGACACACTGGGACAGCATTCCTGAATCCAGCCTGTGGACTGTGAGCCTCCAGGTCACTTATTTACAAAAGGACTCAGCCGTCCCCTGCTTTCCTCTGCAGAAGGAAAGAACGGAAAGGGATTGGCAGTTTTGTCTGTCTCCTGGCAGCTCTAATATTTTCCCCCTGTACTGAGCCCAAACTGAGGTCTTCTGTGGGACCAGAAGCAGGGAAGTGGAGGGTGGTCATGTGACCAACAGCTAAGCTCCCATCTTGACACAGGCTCAGGGGGTGATCAGACCTAAGACAGGGATTGGGGAGTTATTGTAAAGAGAAAGCGTCTTCTACATGCCCAGACTCCCTGGCTCTCGCCACAGGCTTTTGAAGGATTTGGCTGTGAATACTTCTGAAATTCTTCCCTCCTTGTTCTTGATTAACCATTGAGATGACAAGGTACATTTTACCAAGAATCCTGCCTTATCCCAAGAAAGTTGAAAGAGATATTATTAGGTGTGGTCCTAAAATACTGATGGATTGATTCATGTATAACGCATCATGCAAAGCAATAAAGCAGAATTAAAAACAAAATCAGAACCGTGGTTGCCTCCCTGACAGTGTAAGCAAAATGCATGCGTGTGCTTACGTGCATTTATAGAGGATGACGCATACTTGTACCTTTGATCAGATTCTCAAGGTGTAGGAGCTGCTCATTCCTGGGAAACATGTTTGTAAAGGCCTTTGTGACGAAGAGCAGAATATACGAATTCAATTTGAGTGGGGGCTTGGGGGCGGGATGTGCATGTGAAACTATGAATTCCTGAAGGCGGCCAAAGACGGCCCAATGTGACGGCATCTAGACACGAGAAGCAACAACCATTCTCCTGGGGTGTTTGCCTGATGCCTGATAATAGAAAAGTGAATGCAAAGCTGTTAAGAGATGAGAAGAGGACAAGCCTGTGGACAGAGAAGTCTGCATGGAGTGTGTGTGTCTTAAGGAGTCTGTAGATGTTCTGGGAAGAGAAAGACAAAAAAGACAAAGACTCACCCCCACCCCCCCACCCCTTCCTTACCTACTCCCATCGCTCTTCATTAGCACGGAGAATCACAGTACCTTTTGCAAATGTTGTGCTTCAGAGGCCTTGACTGCTAAGGGTGAAAAGGTACTGAACCTGCGGATGCTTGTGGCACCTAATTTAGCATTTAGTAATGATCTCCTAACCCATTTATGGTCTCCCCCAGTTCAGGCCCTTGTGGAGCTGAGTCTTATTTACAAGTGTATGCCCTGAACCTGGAGCACTGCGTGGATGTCCTAGGCCTTAACATAAGGAACCCTGTGAACCATGCATGCTGTTCCCAACCCTTTACACCTCCTACCCAGAGTGCTTGTCTATTTCTTTACTCCCTGAATACAGGCTGACTATGTGCCTTGTTTTAACCAAGAGAATATAGCAGAAGTGACTTCATACAAGTTTTAGAGCTTAGGACAGGGGTGTCCAACCTTTTGGCTGCCCTGGGCCACACTGGAAGAACAGTCTTAGGCTACACATAAAACACACTAGCACTAACAATAGCTGATGAGCTAAAAAAAAATGGTTGCAAAAAACATCTCATAATGTTTTTATTTATTTATTTATTTATAATTGTTTTTTGACAGAGAGAGAGACAGAGAGAGAGAGAGAGAGAGACAGAGAGAGAGACAGAGAGACAGAGAGACAGAGAGAGAACTGAACTGGGGGAGCTCCCAGTTCAGCACGGGTCGGGGCCGGGATTTGATCCTTGGTCCCCTGTGCTGCAAAGTGAGCGCTTAACCCACTGAGCCATCCCGGCTTCCCCTCATAATGTTTTAAGAAAGTTTACAAATTTGTGTTTGTGTTGGGTGGCAATCAAAGACGGCCTGTGCCGCATGCAGCCCGTGGGCCGCAGGTTGGACAAGCCTGGCTTAGGACTGAAGAGGACACGTAGCTTCTGCCTTCCCCCTCTTGGACTCCTGAGACAGCATGCTCAAGCTATCCTGCTAGAGACACGCAGATGACAGAGTCTGGAGAATGAGAGAGCATGGCGAGCCAACAAATGGTCGTGGGTGTTTGAAGTCCTCACTGTTTAATTTTAATCCATTAAGTTTTGAAATGCTTTGGCATATAGCAACAGATAGTTGCTATGAGGTAGATAGATAATACTCAACAAATATGTATTGATACATGAATGAATGAACACAGCCTCCCCTCTAAAGATATGCAGATTATCTGTCAGGATGCCAGGTTAATCCACGTGTACTGAGTATGTGGAACAATTTGTACTGTGCCGATTATCTTTATATCAGCTCTTGCTGCTAGGTGTCTGGCACATTCTTTCCTACTTGATAGACAGGACAAGGAAGTAAGTGCTATGGGCAAAGAGTGGACAGGGCTCCAGGGAGGTGGGGTAAAGGGAGCATTTGTCTGCCTAAGGTGATCCATGAAGGTTTCGGAGGATATGACTTCTGAGGTGTGGGGCTTCTTCCTCCATGTGGGCCAGCAGGGAGATCTCACCTTGCCCCAGGAGAAGAGGTTCTGTAGATTGGGTAGCACCACGAGTAGTTCTGGGATTGCTTTTATTCACCAGATCTTACTGACCGTTCCAGAATTTCACATGCATGTGAGGGGGACAATGGAGAAATAGTGGAGGGTGGTTTCTGGGGACATGCGTAGGGACCGTGAGCATGGGCATAGAAGCAGAGCCTTTCCCTAAGGACACAGGTAGCTGGTGAAGGATTTTAAGCAGAGGGCTGACATGATCCGACAGCCCAGGTTTTCAGACTTAGGGGCAGTCCAAGCTTCCCAGGCCTCTGACTCTGACCCATGTGAATGGCTCTGCTTTGTGTTTAATACTGGCTGTCATGCAAAAAAGGCATTCCTCTGAGGTGACCCTGTGTCTTTCATCCATTACTTTCTCACTAGGCATAGAGGTCTTCAAGGAGTTAGTGCTAAGATCAGGACTGCTAATTCATGAACTTGGTCTTCAGGCGTTGATATGGCTGACTCCTAGAATAACATTTCCTCCCGTGATTAGAAAACAAATACATAGTGCCTTGATCTCTATAAATACCTGCTTACAGGTAATGAAGACAGAAAATAGAGTCTCAAGATAAGGATGTATTTTTAGAAATAACTTGAAAACATTTCTGAGTTAGAAAGTTGTGATTTTCTGCCATAAATTTCTGAGGTCTTGGAAGAAAACATTGGGAGATTTCTCCCACTGGGGCTGATGCCGTTCTGGAATGCATTAGACTTCAGAGGCCAGAGAGAGTTTGGTTGTCCCTCTGATCCCCAGGATTTATGACATTCTTAATCAGGAAGAAGGATCTGCAAGATTTCTCCCAATTTCCAATGAAGGCGAAATTTATGTGCAGTTGGCTGAATTGGTCGTCTCTTTCTAGCAAAGGCCATTTCATTTTCAGCCTTTATTTAAAGTTGGGGTTGATTTATCACCTTAACTAAAGGCCACACAGTTGGTCCTGAACCCAGGTGTATGTGAGATGTTTATTAGACTGTAGCGTGAGCTGGTGGCGCGTCTGCCTCCACGGGGCCCCACTGTCCCTCCACCGAACCACAGCCAGGCTGCACAGAGGAGCACTCAAGCAATGCCAGTTCCAAAGCAAGAATGAGGGCAAAACAATTAAACGGCTACCAAAGCCTCGCCAAGAACTCCAAGGAGGATTGCATCTCACTCCCTGTAAAATGTTTTGAAATTTATATTCCCATCTTTGCCATATCAATTTTGCTCCAAGCGCTATTCTCTCCAAACACTGATTCTCTCTAAACTTCCCACAAAACTCTCTACATGTGAGCACAAAGGAGTCTCAATGTTTTTTCTCTCCCCTTTCCCTCTTGCAGCTTAGCTCTTTATGAGTTCAATCACCCCCCACCCTCTATCCCTCATTATCTGGACAGAGCTAGACAAAGAAGAACCAGGAGTAGAATTCACCAGAATCTCCCCCCTTCCACAAGATGGTGTTGGGAAGGCCAGGAGTTGTTCTGAGCCCAGACCTCATGAGACTTCGTTGCTTCTGCGTTCTCCCGGAACTCTGTCAGTCATGAGAGCAAGCCAAGAAGCTCATGGGAGGTTGAGAGACTGTGTAAAGCACAGAGAAGTCACTGCCACTGAGGCCACTCTTGACCCGTCGAGCCCCAGCCTCACACTAGCTGACCA
This sequence comes from Craseonycteris thonglongyai, assembly GCA_004027555.1. Classification (NCBI taxonomy): domain Eukaryota; kingdom Metazoa; phylum Chordata; class Mammalia; order Chiroptera; family Craseonycteridae; genus Craseonycteris; species Craseonycteris thonglongyai. Next base: position 37,972 of record PVKE010008152.1, on the reverse strand, counting down.
CAGACCATCAGCAAGCTCGGGAAAGATAAACTGAGCCTGGGCCAGGCCAACAGAACCACCCAGCTGTCCCACAGAATTGTGACAATCAATACACGGTTACTGTTTTAAACCACTGAGTTTGGGGGTGGATTTTGTTACGCAGCAGTATTGTGGCAATAAATAGCCAATGACAGCTGTCCGCTGTTTTGAATGTATCATGATTTAGGTCAAGGTCTTCCTTTAGTCTCACCCCACGCCAAGGAGATATTTTTGCTTGTCCACCTGCCATGATATTCATTTCAGCCAAATTCCTTTACCACATAATTAGGTGTTTATCTTAGCTTTGACTCATGACTTTTCTGTTTTTTTCTTGCTCATAAGAGCTTCATTTTTGTAGGTGAGTAGAAAAAAATTTTTCTTTTTTCCTTCTGGATTCTTGGGCCCAATAATTAAATTGTCATAAGATGGATTAACAGGAGATAAACAAATTTAATTTTGTTCATAAGGGGGCTCAATCAAAACATAAGACTCAAAGAAATGACCAAAGCAGGCAGTTTTTCTACTTTTTAGACAAAAAAATAATAAAAATAAATAATAAAATAAAATAAACAACTACAACAAAATAGTAAGTGTGTGAAGAATTGACAAGAGAGAGGGCTTTAGACTTAGGGTAGTAAATTGGTGAAATAGTGCCCAGGGTTGTTTATACCGACTTCTCAGCTCTAATTTTCTGTCTCTGGTAATAAGGAAGCCTCTATCCTCCTGGTAGAAGGATGGTACGTGTCACATGGGAGATTTACCTTCTACTTTCAGGGGGGACCAAGGTGGGTCATAATATCCTCATTGTACCAGCTATTTCTCAAAGAATCTTCATTCAAAATAATCAACATGCCCAAGTGCCATATTTTGAGGTGACATTTTAAATCTCTTTGCTATGTTATCTCACCACCCTGCCCCCACCAAAACGTGTCCCATTGCCACATTTCATGATGTAGCAACATCATGACCCACAGGAAAAAATAACTTTTTAATGGTCTATGTACAATTAATAATATCCTTTGTTAAACATAACTCAGAGGTTTGGTTTGGTTTCTGCCAACATTTCTGTCAACAGAAAAACAAAGAACACAGTTGAGTGCAATGCGAGAAGAGCCGTTGTCCACCAGGCTAGATGGTGCCTGTTCCTTCCCCCTCCTTCTCTGTGTCTGGGAATCTGTTTACTCTTGTAGATCCCAGGCTTCCTGAGGCCAGCATTTTTGCTGTCATTCTTTGGTGTTCCTCTTAAGACCTCAGGAGGCACCAAGAACAAAGGCCATCATAGAGGCCTGCTGACTGACTGCTTGACGGATACCTTAAATGGGGGAGAAACCTCCCATTCTGCCCCCAGTCCCCAGATATTTTGCGCTTCTCGCCTGCTTTGTCCTCTTCCCCATTGTTTCTCCTTGAGTACTACTGGGAGGATTTCTCCATCCCAACCCCAGGGAGTTGATATCATTTCCTAATCATTTTCCCTGCTGAGAACATTCTTGTCTTGCTGTATCTAACCCAAATTTCCCCTTCTGTAGCCTCAGGCCATTGCTCCTTGGTCTAATCCTCTGAAAGGAAGAATAATTCCCTTGATTAATTTTTATTATAATCTCAAAGCTGTTTATACATTATGATTTCTGCTTCCCGTGAATTTTTTTTTTTTTTTTTTTTTTTTGCTTGCTAGAGTACAGGAATAAGATTTCTCTCCATTTCTTCTCTGTACTGAAGTTTTTGGTTTACAAATCTGTAAGGTCTTTCTAGGTATTGTATTGAGATATTTTTCTTTCTGGGCTGATGTAATTACTCTCACTAACTGAAAACTTATTCTATGTGCTAGGCAGTGGGCTAAGCATTTTCACACACACTGTTTTGTTTGATTCTCAGAATGAGACCAGTGCTGTTATTAACTCTACTTACTTCATGAAGAAACTGAAGCCCAGAGAGGTTAAGTAATGTCTGAAAGCTCACACAGCTGGTGAGCAGCAAAGTATGAACTCTTAATAATCTCTTTAAATACGGCCTAGCACATGGTCCTCTCAATAATTCTCATCAGGCCACTGAAATGATGTCACAGTCTCATTTTCGATTATTTTGTTTCTACATGCTTACAGAAAAAAGTGCTTTTGAAGAGTCAAATGGTGTGGGTTAGAGTATCAGTTTGAGCACACATTGACACTGACCTAGGGCAGGTTATTTGCTAATCCATGAAATGAGACAGTAATCGTGCTTATTGTGATGTTCAGAGAAGTTTCAGTATGTGAAGTTTCAGTATGTGAAGTTTCAGTATGTGAAGTTTTAGCATAAACTGAATCACTATACCCAACAGAACAACTTATTACTCTGAATGCTTTATTTTTGCTACCATCAAGGGACCTATTTTCATTCCTATTATTATTAGTTTTTGAGAGTGAGAAATGGAAGAATTGGGAGCTTGATAAATCCAGAAGTAGAAGAACAGCCCACGGTTGTCTGGTGCAGCAGCCTGATCGGGACTTGGACTTTGACATTCCATCCTTGACTTTGATCTCTGCGCTTACAGGAGGCTGGCCAATCACTGATTGTTCTGTGTCCATCACTTTCACATCCTCATCTCCCCTGTGGTCACAAAAGGGCAAGCTCCATTTGCCAGGGAGCTTTCTCTGGCTCCTGAGATTTCCTTTCCCTGGGGAGTGGTGACGTGGTTCCGAGTGAATCCTCAAGGGAAGGCCCAGCTCTCAGGATGAGTCCTCACTTGGAGGTCCAGTGTGCAAAACGACCTCCAGTCTCCCTTCTCCACCTGGAGAATTGGGGTATTTTTTATTTGTTTCTTTGTCTGTTTTAAGAGAGTCAGTGAGTTTCTTTAAAGTAGTTCCGTTCTATTACAATAAAGTTACCTACTCCTCAAGCAGGATAATGTAAGTAAAGGAGCGTGGAACTAATTGCGTATCTTTAGACCAAGGGCTTAACCCATCCAAGGCCATTTTTCTTTTCCTTAAAGTGAGATTTCTGGACTAGATGAGAGGTGGAAACGGAAGTACCTGTGTCTACGCAGGTATCACTGATGATTACAGCAGGCTGGGTGTGGGCTGCTTGTTGGGCTCAGACGGCGGGCGCTTCCCTGCCCCCAGTAACAGGGAGCCGCCACTCACCTCATCCAGGCAGTGCCATGTGGAATGCACACACCTGAGGAGGCCAGACTTTGGAATTTTCCAAAACAGTCAGGGATCTGATTTCTTTGTGACATGCCTTGTGGTCATCTCTTTTTTTCTTAAATGTGAGAAACAAAGTCACATTTGGTAATAACTCCGAGCAAGACCAGGCTTGGCAGAATTACAAACAAGCTCAGAAGTTGAGCAGCCAGGTGAATGGACTGAGGTGGTACTTTGGAATGTGCACAGGAGTGCTCTAGAGGTCTGCTGACAGGTGGCTCTGATTCTGCAACCTGAGACCTCAGATGACGCGGTGCTAATTACCTGTAAGTCATACCATAGCCTGTTTTTACAGATAAAGTTTTATTGGAACACAGCAGATCCATTAATTGACATGTAGTCTGGCGGCTTGTGTACTGCAGAGAGAGAGCTGAGTAGCTGCGACAGAAACTGTACAGGCCCCAACAACGTACTCACCTCTCGCCTGTCCATCTTCCTCGTGGGCTCCGTGGACTGTGGCCGGCCCACTTCACTTGCATTAGCAGTTCTTCACCATCTACAGCTTAAGTCGGAGCCCCTTTGTATTGTTTCCAAACCCTTCGTGATCTGGCTCCAGCCTCACCTTCTGCTTTTTACCTTGTAATTCACGACTTAGGGACGTTGAACCATTTTCTTCTGTGCTTCTGTCTACTGTTCTCTCTCTGAAAGGCCCTCTTTTCTGACCCCTACTCTCATCAGGTTGGCTCCTACTCATACTTGAAGCTCCACTTGGGAGTCTCTTCCCCAGAGAAGACTCCCTAACCTGTCCTTGCAACCCCTGTTCCCCTGGGTAAGCTGGTGCCCCCGCCAGGCCCTCTACTACTCTTTGTATGTAGTTGCCATTGCATTGTAAGTTTCAGTTTATTTGTCTCCATCAGTTAGAATGAGAACAAGTCAAACTGGTCTAAGTAACGAAGATGTACTTATACCCTTGCCATTGGGATGGAGGGGGAGGACTGGGCTTCCGGTGGACCCAATCTGGAGGCTTCTGTTCAGTTTCTCTGTGATTCCTTTGGCTCTGGTGTCCTGTAGGTGCTGGTTTTATTTTCCAGTTGGACACCTGATGGCTTTAATGGTTTTACTACATCCAACTGCTAGAGCGAGACAGCAAACTTTCCCTCTTTATCCCAATGACTTCTTTGAGGTCAAGTGTCTGCTTTGAATCCATCTTGCTAATGGCCATGAGGGGACTGGGTTCCTGCACTAATCACTGCTGGCTGGGCTCAGGGGCTTCCCTTAGAACCACCTTGCCCAGTCCTCCAGCCAGGGCTGGGCTCAGCTTGTCCTGGGGACCTTGGGCAGCAGAGGGCAGGTAGCTGAACAACAGTGGGAGTGTGTTAAGAAGGAGGAAGGGGCTACAAATGCTGAGTAGGCCATCAGCAATGGCTTGTGCTGTGCCGTATCCATCACTGGATGGAGCCCCTCGAAGACAGTGATGTTGCCTCTTTCATCTTTATACTCTCACTATGGGACGCAGTGCCCAGCATATAGTGGACAGTCAGGAAAACTACTGAAGGACTGAATTATAGTGACATTAATGTATAACTTAGAAGGAAGACAACTTCAGAGAAAAGCCACATCGTAGCCAAATACAGAAAATCAGTGTATGCTTCACAGCACATTATTGGCTACCCACATAGCCAAGCTTGCCCTTTACTATTCCAGATGACTCATGACCTCTTAATAGAAATGTCATTATCAATGATTAAAATGAAGTAGGTACCTAGTGGACAAAGGTTCAAAGGACAACAAATGCCAGTGAAAATGCAGACCGATGAGTAGCTAATGAAAAGCATATGAAGCTTCAGCCCCCACCTTCTTCTGGGTGCTGTTGACGGCCATCACTCAATTTAAAGACCAAAAACAGCAATTCACTGAGTTCAGATAAAATCCAAGCATTCTGAAGCTGTTGAGTGAGTAATTCCTAGGAGCTTTAATCACTGTATTTGAAGTCCCTCAGGGACCAAAACCATTTAGACTTAATTAATATTACTTTTGGCAGCCTGCGTCATGCCCTGGGCCTGCCGGATGGGGTTGCAAATCTCTGCTGATCTCTATAGTCAATCACCTTCTTGGACACAAAAGCTTTGGTTACAAGGGGCATGAACCCAACCGGGAACAGCCAAAGATGCTGAAGCTCCTTTCAAGATCAAAGGAAGAGAAAAACCCAGGCCTTGGGAAGGAAGGACAATACTGGACACGCTGGGAACTACACAGAGGGATCTGAACTCCACCACGCTCACTCATGTTCCCTCTCACTTCTCCTTCTCTGTGCTTTTGGGCACCATCTTTCCCACTGTTTTCTATCCACGGTTGGAATCATGGCATCCAGAGCTCTTTGCTTCTTCTCAGCCTGGCTTCCAGAGAGACAAAAGGCCCCAGGACATACTCTGAGTGGCCCAAACCTGGGTGATAGCCACACAGTCTGGACTGGGCTAAGGTCCAATTATTAGAGCATCTGGGTTAGAGATCCACCCTTAGATGACTAATTGCTGTGTCCAGTGTCCTAAGTTCATGCACCTCCCTTTGCATCAATGGATGGGGAGGCGACATAAGAAGGCAAAGCAGACCCTGGGGCAACTTTTTAGCTCCATGACCTTGGACAAGCTACTTTGTGCCTAATCTGTTATGTACCTCAAAATGGAGATACAGTGTTCCCTTGCCACTTTGCGCTTCATGGTTTGCAGCTTCAGTGCTTCGCGGGTTTTCCCAAAATATTCATCAAACAATAAAAATGAAAAAATACCACCCTGTCGGCAGCCACATGGCGGAAAGGAGCGTTGTTTCATGTGGATGCGCGCGAGAGAAGGATCCCTGCAGGTCAGACAAAGAGCTGAGCTGACTCAGAGTCCATCCCACGGGCTCTCATAAAGGCGCGGGATGGGTTTCCGGGGCGACATCGACCCATGAGAAAATCCCTGGGGGCAAATCCTACTTCGCGGGTTTTCAGCTTTCGCGGAAGGCTCTGGTCCCCATTAACCGTGAAAAACGAGGGATCGCTGTAATAATAATAATATGGATGTTATAATATATCTATATTATACAAGTAAAGACTAAACACCATGTGTATGTATGTATGTATGTATGTAGTATGTATAATGTTTATTTGTTATAACATCAACATTATTACTATTATTGAGGATAATGGAGGTAATTGGAGATAATGGGGATAAGAATACAAATATGGGAACTAAATGTAAATGTATATATAATAAATGCACTATGGACAGAATTGGAAGGAGAAGTTGAATCAACAAGAACATCATGTAACATGACACCGTGGGTTCATGGAGGCATCTGACATACTCCATTTCTATTTTCCTAGAGTGATAGCCTTGTGAGTAAGTCTCCTAACTCCAAGGACTGAGTGATATTTTAAAAAACACCTATGGAACTGTGACACTTCCTAGCTTACACGATCTTCAGGGTTCCCCACAGCTCTTCCAATAACATTTGCAGTCCTTATTAGGGCTTATAAGTCTCCTGCTCTGCACTGCTCAACATGGTGGTCTCTAACTACAGGCTGCTACTTAATTCAGTTACAATTAAAATCACAAGTTGAGTTTCTCAGGTGCATTGACCACATCTGTATTGGTATACAGTATTGCCATCATCCCAGAAAATTCTACTGTCTGCATAGCAGGGCTCTGTCTAGGCTAGCTCTCACTACCTCATAACCTCACCATGAGACACCTTCTTATATTTTTGACCATTTTTCATCTTCTCCAATGTGCTCATCTCTTTCCCCCCACCTTTCACATCTTCACCTCTCTCTTCTTCGCCTCTCCATCTCATCAGGTTTCAGGTTAAATGTCACTTCTTCAGAGAGGTCTCCCAGGATCTCCATCTTCATTCTACATTAGATTAAGGTGACCAGATTTTAACATTGGTAAAGCGGGACACCATTGACCGGGGGGGAGGGGGTTCTTGATTAAAAATTGGGTCTATCTCCCGCTGTTCCCTAGCTTGTCGTGCATTCTTTCCAAACATCGGGACTTTTTTAAAACGCCGTGGGACGCGGGACAAATTGTTAAAAATCGGGACTGTCCCGCCAAAAGTGGGATGTCTGGTCACCTTCCATTAGACCCCACTATTCATGCCTCTCATAGCAGCCTATTCTTTACTGTCACAGTATGTAGATTTATGTAGCTATTTAGGTATTTTCATGGGTAATGCCTAACTTCCCTAGTAAGCTATAGGCTCATGAGGGTATGTGTTAGTACTTTAATCCCAGTGTCCAACACATACTACATGCTCAATAAATATTTTTTGAATAACGTAAACATATCATGAAAAGGATTCTCCCATGTACCGTCTTTACATGGCACATTCTCTTTAGTTTCTAGATGAGATAAAAGCCTTAATTTTCTCTTCCATGTCCATCTTCTTCTTCTCCTTACTATGTAGAAGGTTACCTTCAGATCACCTTGGGATTTGCTCTTCCAAGCCAGCCTGCTATGGTCCCTCCCTGTGCTATTTCCATACCACAGCCACTTTTTTGGGGGGACGGATAGTCTCCTTGGGGTGAGGGAAGGCAAGTGAGCAGAGTAAACAAAATTTTCTCATCCACTGTCTACGGCTTGTTTATTTTTCATAAAATAATTGGCAGGGTAGAATATTTTAATTTTTTGTATCTATATAATTAATATGTCCACATTAGAAATCAATTATCCTTGATAATTACCACTGCTGCTATGGCTCATAAACTGAACACTAGTCTTTGCTAACGAACTGAATGAGACATAATTTCTTGTCGTTAAAAGAGATGATCAACTCTAATCAACAATAAATTCAATCAAAACTTACTGACATCAATTGAAATCACATTAGAGTTTGTAAAAATAGGATAATTACTCTCATCTTGTAAGTTGCAGGTATTGTAACAACTCTAAAATGTGGGTCTATTTGAATAAATGTTATGTCTGCTGGCTCTATGCTAGCAGATGCAGAAACATATAATCTGCATAAATAAATCAGGATCCCTTTTTTCTTTTAATAGCTCTTTAGTTTTGTGGGATCTAATTAATTCTACTTTTTTTTTTTTTTTTTTTTAATTTAAAGAGCTCAGAAATACAGGTTAAGCAGGTGCTGGTGTGGGGGGCACCGAAGCTGAACAGCCCCTGGGGGAGAATGGATCTGTGGATACATTTCATTTAATAAAACACAGACCAACTTCAGGTTGAAAGGTTGTGAGAGCCTTTAGTAAGCCTGGAGAGATGTTGAAAAACACAGGATCAAGTTAAATTCCCTGGAAGTTCCCATTACAACTTCAGTTTCTTCCCCCTGTCTTACTCCTTGTGGGTTAACATTGCTTTTCTGCATGAGAAACTCTAGGAGAAGAAGATTGTATTTCTTGGTGGAGGTTAAGAAAGCTTGGGTCTAACTTTACCCTTGTTTTTATCTTCAAGCAACAATAGAGATTTTGCAAGTAGACCCGAATGACTTTCTAGAGTGTAATAGAAATCCATGGAAATCCCAGCTTGCTTCATTACTTTTTCCAAACCAACACAGGGCAGGAGTTGGAGGGGGAGCCCTGAACCCCAAGACTTCATTGCTTGTGCTTGCTTAAGTAGAGAACCCGTTACAAAAGAGTCTGATTATAGAGAGTTGACGTTCTCTGAATCAGCTCTTCCTTAAAACACATCTTTAGAGAGATTTTTGTTTTTTTAGGAAGAATGGGTGCAACAGGTACTGATTGGGAGGCAGATAAATGACATCATGGGGACTCAGTTATGGCGTCTTCTAAAAGGCCATAACATTATGGCTGTACTCACCATTTTTTCAGCATCTACTTTGAGCCCAAGCTGTGCTAGGTCATTGACATTCTTTATCTCATTGGATCTTCATGGCACTCTGTGAATTAGGTACCATTGCTGTCACTTCACAGATGAAGAAGCTGAGGCTTAGGGAGGTAGTGACTTGCCTCAGGTCACATGACTAGAGGTGGGACTATAAGGTTTCAAGCAAAAGCCAGATCGGGACAAGGAGTAGGACTGCACACCTGCCGGGTCCCCTTCCAGTTCTAAAACCAATACTACCAATTCTCATATGATTTACAAAAGCAAACGATGAACCACCTTCCATTGACAATTTGCCCCATCACAGTTCTCCAAATGGACATGCTTTTGCTAAAATTAGGCAGAGAGAACCAGGAGGGACCAGAGAAGGCAGACCCTTAGCAGCCTTCCTCAAAGGCTCACGACACCAGTGAGTCATCCTGTGGGATCTGTTGTGTCCGTACAACTCCTCCAAAGAAAACGACTTTTCCATGCAGTAACCTAGCTCCATTTTTTCACGTGGCAATCTCATCCTTCAAGAACCACCTCAATTGTGCCTCCTCCTGTGTCCTGTTTGCCTCTCTCATCCTTTTACCATCCAAGGAAGACCTTATCATTTTGGTGCTGAGCCTCTGCAGCCTGCTATTAATTTGTGGCTGGCCCTTGGAGCCAAGAGATGCCCCACAGAGCAACTTTTAGCTGAGGGGGACTTTAGCCAGGATTCAGAGCACTACGGAGATCCCCCCTCATACCAAATGCAAGGACCCCTCACTGAGGAAGTGTATGTAAATGAGCAACTTTCTTCCTTTCTTCATCCCCTATTTTTGCTTTCTGCTTTATAACATAGGACATTGTATTTCTAAATGACCAGTTTTCTCTCAGTTCAGAAAATAAAAGGCAAATTTTATTTAGCTATTGATTTGAATGTTGGTTTAATGGCTGTCGTGAAGGGCACAAAGGATTGATGTAGAGCTAAGAGAAGAGGGAAATCTCCAAGGATGCGAGATTAAGGGGGTATAAGCAGAAACCCATGTGGCAAATGGGCACCTGTTCTGTTTCCCTGCCTCTCCACCCTTTAGAAAGAGTTCTTGATGTCTGTTGAGTAGCTGAGATTTTGTTTGTAGAGATGGAAACATGGCTAGAAAGAAAGAAGACTGAGGGAAGGGGGTGGATAAAGTGAGGAAAAAGGCAAGGGGTCCTTGGATTTTAAAGGTATTTGGACAGAGAGTTGGTATTGGACATTTTAGATACAGATACAGGCATGTGGGGTATAAGAGAGATGGAGAAGAGAAAAAAGAAGAAAAAATAACTTTAAGAAGTAGGGAAATTGGGATACTGGGATAGCTCAGCAGGTTGGGGGCTTGCCTTGCAACCTGCGAGGTTTTAGGATGAAATCCAGCCCCGGCTCATGTAGGCTCATGTGCTGAGCTGCGGAGCAACTGGTAATCACTGTGTGGCACCGAAGGTTCTGGGCTCCCATGCGGGAGGTTCCTGGTTCAGTTCCTGCCCCACGTGGCCCCACATCCACCTGCATAAGATGAAACCATGCCACAACTAATGATGTACAACTATGGAGACTGCTCTGGGCCCTTCCCCTTCTCTCTCTTTGTCTCTCCTCCCACCCCCTTCCCTCTCCCTCTCTCTCTCCTTCTCTCAAGCAATAAAATAAATTAAAAAAAGAAGCAGCAGCAGCAGCAGCAGCAGCAGCAGCAGCAGCAGCAGCAGCAGCAGGGAAACAAACTGTGAATCTGATCATCTTTAGCATTCTTAAAGAAGGTATGACAGGGATTCCCCCTACCAGCTTTTTTAGCTGGAATGTGTTTCTGGGCGACACTGAAACGGGACCAAATGGCTTGGGCTCATGAGGTCTAAATGGGTAACAGGAGGAAAAGGATGGCCTGGGAGTATGAAGAACTGGTGCCCCGACCTGAGGAGAAAGGCAGGAAGAGAAGGCGTGAATAATGGAGAAGCCAAGAGATGGAGCAGGCAGCATGCCGGTTGGCTGTCTTTGTGGGCGTGGGGCTTTTATGGAGTGGGTCTTTTAATTTAAAATCATTTGTTTTTCCATGATGTAAACCCATTCTCCATTTCCCCCTGGCTCCCCATCACATAATCCATAAAGTTACGTGCACTCATGGGTATTTTGTGTGAGCTGTTTTGTTGTTGTCTTTACAATTGAGGAAAAGTTTGAATTTCACCTCTGGATTAAGATGTTGCAAAGCATTGTTTCCACAGAAACAAGATCATAGAGGCAGAGAAGGCCACAAGAATGTAATTGCTCTCCAAGGTTTTTTGAAATGCTAGCAGAAAGCTTTGGGATTTTTATAGGTCAGGAAATAAAGTTTCCAATCTTAACAAGATTTCAACAGTTTGGGTGATATCAGCAGACAATTTTGGTAACACATGATTGGGTAAGTCTTTCCTCCCTCCCTCCCTCCCTTCCTTCCGGCTTTCTTTTCTCTGTCTATGCTTCCCACCCCCATATGCTATCTCTTTCATCTAAGCCTGCATACAGGAAGCTCCAGGCGAAGCTATAGGTAGGTTGAGAAAATTTTTACAAAAACTCTTTCCAGGGAGTTTTGCCCACCAACAGGATAAAGGGGTATTGGAAGGCACTAAGTAGGGAGCACTTATTCTATTCATTGCTTTAGCGAGACAAATCCTCCTGAATTTCCTGTTATGTACAAAATGTTGGCTAGGAAGCCTCTATACAAGATATAGCACTATATATATTCTTAATAGTATGCATATGAAATGTATCTATGTATTTTATCATAACTTTACAAAAAGCTTTATTTCACTCTTAAGTAGACCATAACTAGCAAAGGCATTGAATACTATATCTCAGCACATGATTGGTCACATAAACCTTCCAACAATCCCGTCTATCACATTGCACCCCAGGAGTTATTCAGTGTCTTTTACTGCTCATATAAATTACCTTTATCAACATCTTCCTTCACATCAGACTGTGTTAACCCCTCGGTGCCTGTAGCATGTTGCTCGTCTTGGAAAGGCACTGTTTCTTTATGGCTGTGTTAGCATCTAATCTGGCCGTATATATTTCAGGCTTTTCTAGCTGTGCTTGAGTGATCTGGGTGACTACCAGAAGTGCCCTGATAAAATACTGCCATCTCTGCTACAGTAGACTTTTAGTTTACTTTAAAAATAACTCACTTGAAATTTAATAGGAGGCTTGAAAGCCACATCGGATTTAAGCCATGTAAGTTCTAGCTTTTAAGAACACTCTTGGCACACCTGTCTCTGGGTTTTCTGAGCTATTGAAGAGGGAACACCGGCTTGTCATTGTGTTGTGTTGTGTTACTTTATTCATTATTTATAGAGGATGACAAAAAATGTACACACATTTTAAGAAAGGAAAAACTATTAAAATTGTAATACTCAATATATGCTGATAACAGTAACAACAACAAAATGAACACAAGTCATGTTTGACTTCTGCAATTACAAGAGGTGCTCAAATGGTTACTATCAGCCTCCAGTCACTTCTGATTATGGCGAACTACTGCATGAGCAACAGTGACTGAAGTGTCCACTTGTATCACTGCACACGCCTTCAGTTTACCGCGCATCTCAAACTTCTCACGAATGCGTGCAGTTGTTAGGCCTGTTGGAGGTTCCATTGCATACTCACGCCTCCATTGTCATTGTACTTCCACAACGTTCTCGAATTTCAAATGCCACTTCAAAATGGTCTTGTGCTCCTTGAATGACAACTATGCTCTGCCACTTTCTTTGACTTTCCTGCCTGTCTCATGGTGACCTAGCAGTCATTTGATTAACGCCATCTCTTGAGCAAACATCATACTATACCATGCTACCGTAATTCAACTCACCTTCAAAAAGTCATATGTAGATAACGTCTCTTAAAATGTGTATACATTTTTGGCACCCCAGTATATCAAACAGAAACAAAGTAATATAAGTACCGTATTTTTTTGTTCCATAAGACGAACCTGACCTGCCTGGACCCGCTCTCCTTCCATGCAGTCCCTGCTTTCTGATCTGGCTGCAGGCTTCCCCACGGCATCATTAAGGTCCCCAACGTGCACTCTTCTTTGCAGGATTTGCTCCATAAGACGCACACATTTTTCCCTCCACTTTTTTTGGGAGGGGGGAAAGTGCATCTTATGGAGTGAAAAATACGGTAGGTAGCCTGTTAGTAAAGTCAGCACATGATAAACAACTGAAGAGCCTCTAAGATTGGGAGCAAACCTTCAGTTTATAGGTGGAGTGTTGGGATGTCTGTCTTATCACAAGAGGAGAAAAAAAAAAGCACAAACCTTTAAAGATATTAGCTTATTATCAGAAATTTTTAAAAATGAGAAAAAATGACTGGATCAATGGTATCAGTTGTCTAAGCTCTGATAAAAATAAAAATAAAAACAAAAATAAACAAACAAATGGGGCTTTCAGCTTCCTTTCTTTGCAAATCTAAGCTTCCTTGTGGAGGAAAAGGAGAAAGGCCGCTAGGTGATTCATCATCAGCTTCCTGGGGAAATGAGCACTGGAACTTCACAGACGTCTCTCTCTTATGTCTCATGACAACCCTGCATAGAAGCTTATCAGTATTCCCATTACACAGGTGTGGAAACTGAGGCCCAGGGGCAGAGGTGTCCCACCTGTATCTCTCTGACTCCTGAGCCCACCGTCTTGCTGCTCGGCCCAGCTTCCCTCAGCTGCCCTAGGATTCAGGTCTCGGTTGTTTTAGATTACCCTGGACACCTCTTCAGAATTCAGGGAACCCTATAATACATCTTCGAGCAGTGTGCCCATATTCCTATAATGCGTCTCATGGATGATTAGCCTTTTATCCTTGATTAGAAAATAAAGAAATAAAGCAGCTCACTGCTCAGGTTCCTGACAGAACAGCGATGATTTTCTGGACCTTTTTTTCATAGAGCACCCGTAAGGCATCCTGGCTGCTCATAATGCTTCTTGCTGTTCCCCCTCAGGATTCCACTTTGATTCCTTCTGGGGAGAGAAGGCTTGCTTTCAAAGGTACAAAGAAAACCTCCCTATTCGAAAGTGGCCTTGATTTAAAACAAGAGGAAGGATTTGCAAGGCTCAGGCGAGTGCTCTGTGGGAGCCGCTCTCACGCTGGGCTTGTGGGGTCTGGTCTGCTCATGATAAAACTACTTGCGAAGAAATTGTGAAGAACCTTTGAAATTTGCCATTGACTATATTGCCGAGAAATCTGTTTCAAACATGATAATCTCGGAGGTAAACTACTTCCTGCACAAAGAAATTCACTATTGTGTTGTTTTTAGTAGTGGTAAAAAAAAAATGGGCAGTAATTTAACCGTTCAACCACTGGATAATGGTTGTGTAAACATAATGCACCTACTAATAAACATTAAGGAACCATTAAAAATGATGCCTGTGGAAGCTTCAACTTAATGTGACAAATCAACCACAAGTATTTACATCATTTCTTCCCCAAATCTCATTCAAGTGACAGTAAAGGGATTTAAAAAAGACATAAAAACCATAGATCCTAAGTGAATGAGAGAGGAGACTGAAGCAGATGGGAGCTATCAAGACATTTTTAAAAGTTGGGAAGCAGATTTTACTGCTGGTAACTGGATCGTGGCTGAGAAAGCTGAAACCTAAGTGCCCACTGGGGTAAAGATAAGGAGGAAATAGAATCATGTGACAGAATCCTGGGACGGCTGTGGGGCTCAAGGAATCAGGTAGCACAGAAGCCTGAAAGCCAAAAGTGTGATGGAACTTTTTCATGGAAGCAGTAACAGCCTAGATCTTTCCCCAATGAGTCAACTCTCCTGCCTCACCTGCTAGAAAGTGAAGGTTTACTCTCAGCAGAGGTTAAACCGGATACACTCTGGACTCTGGAACTGGAGCCCTAAGTTAGGAAAAGATAGGAACACTATGATAAAATGTTAGAAGGGCTGGGGGACTGTGTGAGTGTACATAGTGACCTCATTTTTCCAACTGTGCTGAGAATGCTAAGAGGCAAGCTTACAGCCCCTGATGGGAAATGGAGAGATTCTCTGGGTAGAAACTAGCAAGCCTAAAAGGGAGGGGGGATAGGAGGGATATCTCCTGATACTGTAGTCACAGGGAGAGATCACACAAATAATTACTGTATTTTTCCATGTATAAGACAATACTTTTGTCTAAAATTGTTAGAGAAAAAATTAGAGGTAGTCTTATACCACAGGAGTAGCCCATGTATTGATTTCTTAAGGTTGGAGTAGAAAAGTAGAGGTCGTCTTGTCTTATACGTGGGGCATCTTATACACAGAAAAATATGGCGTGTAAATGTGGTGCTAGAATAGAGACATTTTCAGGTTTTCAAGATCTTAAAAATCTTCCTTCCCGAACCTGTGGTTCATGAGAACAGTGGAGTAAGAGTAGAGGCTGGGAGTTATGGGAATGAACAGAGCGCAGCAGGGGAGGCATCCGTGGGATGCTGGGCAGAGACCTCCGGGAGGACCATTCTGTAGCAGCGTAGCAAGCACCCCACCAGGAGAAGCTGAACCGCAGAGAGCTGTTGAAGAGGGTCTCATATAGGAGCAGAAGTGGTGGAGATGTGAGAGGCACTCTCAGGGGGGTTGGGCAGCAATTTATGATGGGCACGCTGAAGATTTAGCAAGTTCAGTGTAAGGCAATTACTAACCTGAGGGAAAATAACAAGTGTCAGAAGGGAAACCTAATAACTGTAAATAACATTTGCATAAATCAGTCTGATACACATTGAATAGTGAGATCAAATATTGCCATGTAACTGCATGGAGAGATGGAGGCAGAGAAAGGCGAGCAAGTGAGTGAGCGAGTGAGTGGAGAATGAGCGAAATTCCCAGAAGGAAAGTCATGTCTAAAACTGGAAAATGAAGAACCAGCCAGTGAGCATTGTGGGAGACTGTTCTTTCTCCTCCGTATCAGTTTCCTCTGCAAATTCATTAAATTCGCATCTGCAGAGACATGGAGCTCAAGTCAGGTGCAGAGCCTGCCTAAGGAATCCTGAGGTCTTAGAGATGAAGAACATATCACAGCCTATGGACCAAAGGTCAGAAGGAACTCCTCGAATGTTCTAGACAGTTTAAGATCTGGGGACTGTTGGGGAGGCATCCAAATGACATCTGCAATTGATTATCTCAGTAGTGTGTGCAGTGAAAGCCCTGAGTTACATTTTTATTTGATAGGCAAAAACAAAAGACCTTTTGGAAACCTCAGCATTATAATGGAAATCAGTCACACTTAAAAAATGTAATTGCCAGGCCCAGTGGTGAGGGCTGTGATACCAGGAAGCAAGGAGTATTGTGGAGGCAGGAAGGCAGAGCCCTCCCAGCCTTCAGGGGACAACGCTGTTACACGACACTGTGCCCCAGCTTGGAAAAGGGCACTCTTCTAAGACCTGAGAATGTCGGTGTTAGTCCGTGAAGTGCCATGGGAGAAGACAAAGTGAGCATCGAGAAGAGTTGAGATAAATGAATGGCTGGTAGGTCTACAGATGAGTATTTTGAAAAGAAAGTGAAGATGTTTAGTACACCCTTCCTTAGGAGAGTGTCACAAAAGTGAATTTCTGGGTGTGCTCTTGTATTTTAAACTAGACAGCCAAAAGAAGCCAGCACTTTCAATACATTAGCCCTTGTTGCCTGTCAGAGTTGGAAACACAGTCACTCACAGTGGGCTCCAGAATCACAGACGTAGGGTCAGAAGAGACCTTAGAGTCTTTGTCCCAGCCTAACAAGGCTCAACTGTGTAGTAGCTCCATTTAGAACTTACTAATATATATATATATAATATATATATATATATATATATATATATATATATATATATATATATATATATGTAAATAATACATGGCTAAAATACTATAATGCTGTGAATCTTTTCCACTCTAACTCTTTGGGGGCAAGAATGACCCTATCATCTGGACAATTAGCTCTAGATTGTCAAGCAGGAATGTGAACTGTGAGAACAGGACTTTGAGAGTTTCATTCCAACATGCTCTGCTCCCTCTTTCAGCCCCGCCTTGAGGAATCCAGGTGTCCATGAAGGCTCTTCTGCAAAACGAATGGAATGAAGGGAAAGGCTCAGTAATGGCAAGAAGGATGAAAATGAGTAAACCTATCCTGTAAAACAGATGATCTAGTTCCATATCACTCTTGGTGTGAACTTTGTCCTGTCCTGACTTGTAGTGACATCTTTGTCAAGGTTCCTGTTTAGTGTCTGGTGTGTTAGGGCCATCAAGAAGAGGACTGAATGAAGCTGATTGCACTCCTCATTTTAGCAATGAGAAAAGTATGGCATGAGGTGTAGGATTACATGTTTGTTGATGGTCAGCCAGAGCTTACAAGAACAGTCTTTTGTCTTTTTTTTGATTCTCCAAATAATAAACTTTTCATGGTTTGAAACAAGTAGATCATTTACTATGAAGGTCTAGTGTTTCTGCAACTAGAGTCTGAGAACATTCTTCAACTTCAGTTTATTTAATCATAGTTAATGCATGTGATCAACTCTTGCCAAGGTTGAACTATGGTCAATTTGACTGTGTGTGATTCACATCAAATATTAAGTCAGCCAACAAAAGCAGAGTATTGATGTAGTAGTCTACTCTTTTCATGTGCACAAATGTAAGTTCAATCTTGTGACCATGAACATGGACAGTGAAAATTTTCCTTTTAGAGTGGTATTTTATTATCACAGGATAGCCAATTACCCAGGACACCTCCAGGAAGCATCTGCCATTAGAACAAGGGTCAGAAAATTATGACCCTCTTGGCCAAATTCAGCCCATCTTTATATGTAAAGTATCATTGGCTTAAAGCCACTGTCACTGTTTAACATATTGGCGATGGCTGCTTTCACAAATGGCGGAGTTGAGCAGTTGTAACAGGGACTAAAATATTTATTATCTAGCCGTTCATGGAAGATGTTCGCCAATCCTTGCACCAGTGCATACACTTTTGTGGCAGAATATAGGTGCTCCTCTAATGCTGACTAATTTTTATTGTTTTGGTTTGTTTGTTTGTTTTTGACAGAGAGAGACACACACAGAGACAGAGGCAGAGATAAGGGGGAGGGCTCAGAACAGTCTCCATAGTTGCACATCATCGGTTTTTCCACAGGGGGCTGAGGGGCTGCACAGGGCAGGAACTGGGCTGGGGTCTTCACCCCGGTGAGAACAGAACTGGGGGCACTCCCCAGTTCAGCATATGGGTCCACACGGGCCGGGGCCGGGATTCGATTCTCAGTCTCCAGGGCTGCAAAGTGAGAGCTTAACCCACTGAACCATCCCAGCTTCCCCTGACTAGTTTTTTAAATCAGCTCTTTCTACAGTCTTTCCCAGTTTCACCTCTCTGACTATAGACACATCCAGAGAAAAAAGGTACCACGAAGAGAAATTTCTAGATAGGACTGGTTAGAATTGCCTGGGAGAATGTTTACAATAAAGATTTCTGGGCCTGTTCCCAGAGATTGTGATTAGAGTCTGAATAGCTCTGGGAAAACAACTTTAATATCCACGATTCTGGTTCACAAAGAGGAGGGAGACATCACAGGAAAGGACATGAAAGTAGGAGATGGAAGGGACAGGATGTGAATGCTAACTTGGTTTCACTGTATGACCTTGGGCAAATCACTCCATGGAGCCTCGGTTATCTCACCTGTAAAGTAGAAACAACTGTTCTCCCTGTACAAGGCTCTTCTGAGGACCAAATAAGATAACAGTGCTGCAGTGACTAGCACTGTGCCTGCAAATAGTAGACCCTGGGCTAGAGTTCTAGGCCTTGCCCCTGCTGGAGAGTTCACACCAGAAAGCACACAGGACAGATTTCCTGCAGTTTGGCCTTGTGTGTTACATTTTCATCTCTGTTTATGTTAATTTTGCTCTTGTCAAACTATTCTCCAAGCCACAGCTCCTTTTTTGTATGTATGAAAGCTGGAGGTGGTTTTTGCAATCTTGTTTCAGGAAGCACCCCGGGAATTGAACGGTCCTAGATGGTGTCTAGCCTCATGGCTGCCAGTGCTCTTGACTAAATCTGTTAGAACACAGTTAAGCATGAGCTTCTCTATAACCTTTTGATTTTTGTAAGACTCCTTGCTACAAAATGACAGACCTTATACATTTAGAAGACTAACTGCTGGACAAATCGGGATGATGTCTTTCTTAGAAATAAAATGATGGATTTTTGCCTCTTGGCCTTGACATTCTCTATGATGCCCAGCAAGCAGTCTGAGGTCCAGGCACTGTTGGAGTTTTGCCCATGTGTCCTCTTGCCTCACCTGAGATCACCAGCAGTCCCAGGACACTTCTCGGCACATTGACAACTTCCCACCTCAAGGAACTGTAGCTCTCACCTTTTCTCTTTGATGACTTGCTCTGCATTTTGGGAGCTTGCTCCTAGCAGTCAGATGCAACATGGAAACCAGGGTGCTAGTAGAGGTGAAGACAGTGGGTCCTGCCTCCCCAGTCCGTTTCCAGTTACACACTACTGAGGCGTATTCTGTATTGTTCTTCAGAGGATCCCCAATGGGCTGAGAGCCAGTTGCTCAAAGCGGTTATTTACTCTCTATTGTACCCCTTTTGAGTCTTTGTCCTCTCTGCCTTAGTTTTCCTACTTCCTCATTTGGGCCTCCTGGGGTCATCTCTCAGATAAACTGCCTGTTCCCAAGTCCCTGTTTCAGGTTCTTCTTTTGTTGAAATAAAAACTGAGATCAGTTGGGAGCCAGGACATAAGAGGGATCATGGCCTGGCTCTTACTAGGCACCTTGGAATTCACCTGCATATTTCCAGCGCTTGTGCCTTTCCACAGAGAGGGCTCAGTCATCGGGATCACAGCTGAGAGCCACGATGTAAGGAAAATGGCCCGAGCGCCACGTCAAATCTAGGCACCGTCTCTTGCACTTGATTCACAGGTGAGTGTCTGTAGGCCTGGGAGCTGCTTACCTTTTTCTCTTTGCATTGATATAGCGTCCATGGCTAACTCATTCCCAAATGCATATAGACCAAAGCAGCAAGTTACAGAGAACCCAGAGGTTGCTCTAGCTACTGCTGGGAGATGCAGTTGTTGCTAGCCTGCTGGTAAATAGAGATGTGAATTACTCACAATAAAAAGCACAATAGCTTGTGACAATTAAGTGTAAGAATGAATAACCCTATATAAAGGCTTTGAGTGCCACTACATTTTAACCTGGTACCATAACTGATTACAAGGATTAATTTTATGTGTTAATTTCACTGGGCCGTGGTTCCCAGAGACATGGTCAAAAGTTATTCTAGATGTAAGTGCAAGGATGTTTTTGGATGACATAAACATTTAAATTGCTAGGCTTTGAATAAAGCAGATTGCTCTCCACACGTGGGTGGGCCTCATCCAATCAGCTGAAGGCCTGAATAGGACAGAAGACAGATCTTTCCCAAGAAAGAAGGACATCTACAACAGACAGTCTTTGGACTAGAGCAACAACACTCACTCTACCTGGGTCTCTAGCCCACCAGCCTCCGTGATTATGTGAACCGTTTCCTTAAAACCAATCTCTCTTTTTTCTCTCCTCTCCTCTGCTCTCCTCTGCTCTCCTCTTCTCTCTCTCCCCTAACTCTCTCTCTCTCTCTCTCTCTCATATACACACACACCCCACAACACACACTTCTTATTGATTCTTTTTCTCTGGGTAACCCTGAACTAATAACCAATTTTCCTAATAATTCATTAACTTGTTCAACAACTATTTATTAGGTACTTATTATGTGCCAAGTTCCATTCTAGCACTTGGAATGCAGCATTGAGAAATACACATAAAGATACTGTCCCCTGGGGTGACAACAGTGTCTGCCTCAAAGAGTGTGGGTGAGGATTCAGCAGAATACGGGGTTCCTGGTAAGTTCCAGGCAACCTCTGCCCTCAGGAACTCTCAATCTCTTCCTCGCTCTGCCTGATTTCTCTGGACTTGTCTTCTTATGATCTTTGATTCAGAGCACATTGTTTTTCGGGAAAAGGAACTGAAGAAAATTAAGTTTTATTGAGGAACTGGTAGATGCCAGGATTTTCACATAAACCATTTCATGTAAACCTGCCGAAAGCTGTGCGGGGCTGGTGGTACTGTCTGCAATTTGCACGTGGGCGAATGCGGCTTCTCCCAGCATTCACCTGAAAGCAGAGTTAATCTGTGAGTGAGCAGATACTGTGCTGAGGTTTCCAATTCAGCCCCCACTGGCTCTGTAACTTGAAAGGACTAGGAGGTTAGAGAGAAGCTTGAACACTCGGAAGGAATCAGGGGAGGCTGATGGGGGAACAAGACACGGATAAGAAAGGCCAGGGAGACATCAGTGCAGAGCCACAATTTCTCCTCAAGAGGAGCTGCAAAGGACGCTTTTATTTCAACCTGTTTAGAAGCTTTGGCTACATTATCTTGTTTCCACAAAATGATGGGCAGCCTTATCTTATTTTCTCCTTGATGAGTTCTAGAAATTGGGGTCTGTATTTGTTTCCTAGGGCTATTGCAACAAATCACCACACACTCACCTTCAGAGTTTATTTCATCCCAGTTCTGGAGGCCAGGGGTCTGATAGCAGGTGATAACAGGGCACTTGACGGTGCTGAAAGCTCTGGAGAAGAATGCTTTCTTGTCTCTTCCAGCTTCTGAAAGTTAGCAGCAACCCAGAGCAGAACCCCGGCCTGTGCCTCCATATCGTCACACAGCCTTCTTCTAGGTGTCCGGTCTCTGTGCCCATGTACCTTCTCATGAGGACACACCAGTCACTGGGCTACAGCTCATCATCATCGGTAGGACCTTATCATAACTCAGAAACCATAATGGATAAAAACAAAACCATATTTTCTTAAAACAAGTTAAACCCTCTTATAACCCAATGGCAGCTTTGGATGTGCAAGAGGCTCAACATCCACTTCCAGGGTCCTGGTGATGCTGGTTCCCTCCCAAGAGAGGTGGCCTTCATCACCCCCACCCCCCTGAGCCTTCTTCATGATACCACAGAATCTCAATACATGCGAAACCCACAAACTCACCATAAGAGTCTGGGAAGACTAAGAAGGGTAATGTGAGTAGCTTTTTGACTCTATGTATGCTTGAGTAGCCAAAACAGAAACAAAAATACAGAGCTCTTTAATTTTTAGAGTCGATTTATGAGGAGAAGCTCTGTCTGGCTTCTGATCTTTATATGGTACATTTAACCGAAAGTCGTAATCATGCCAATCAAGGCGACATCCTCTGACAATGAACTCTGTGTTCTACCTCCCCTCAAGACAAAAGAACATTTATTTATGCAATTAAAATGGGTTGATCAGAAAAAAAAAAATCTGTGTCAGGCATATACTTGAATTTATGCTGTCAGGCATACATGACTGGGGGACATTAAAAAACTGCAAGACTGAGCAAAAATAGTCCTTTTTCAGCACACATTTTGAGGTGGAATGAGTCGGTTCTCTCACTGGCTGCCCTCCTCCTGATTCCTCTGCAGAGCCTGGGCTGCTCCCTCAGGCCCTCATCAAGGTGCTCACATGGCCAGCAGAATCGATCCCCCATGCACAGGAGTGGGGGGAAGGAGGGAGGGAAGGACAGGGGCCGGCGCGGGCTTCAGGAGCAGGAATTCCGTGCATTCAAGGACATCTCCACGTTGGCCTAATGTCAAGGACTGTGACATGAGCTGGGGCATCTGATCTTTGGGCTACAAAGTTGTTGTGACAAGAACCCCACAATCTATGCACGTGTGTGTGTGTGTGTGTGTGTGTGTGTGTGTGTGTGTGTAGGGAGCGAAGGTGTCTCTTCTGAGTCCTGGACTTGGAAACACTTATTCAAAATGGTGGGGGGAGATGAAGATTGAGTCCCTTTGATGTGAAGACTAAAGGCAATTAGCATTTGTTGATCATTTACTAAGTGTTCAGTTTTTCCTTTTCATCGTCACTATAATAAACCCTGAGGTTGGCACGATTACCTCCTTTAGAGATTAGGACATAGGGTCTGAGAGCAAAAAAGCTACTCAAAATATTTAACAACCAGAAAGCACAGGCATAGACCATTTGGGAGCTTGTTGGCCATATGTGTTTTCTGGGCTTGCTCAGGAAAGGGAGGATGGTAGGAGGCAGGGGGGTGCCCCAAGGAAGCTTGAGGCAGCAACTACTTATAACAAATAGCATTTCAGTGACTATGTGAGTGTACGGACTTCAGAGCATGAGAAGCTGGCTCCGCTGGGGAGGGACGTTCACTTTCCCTACGACCCGCAGCCCACGGTGTGTGACCTGGGATTACCAACTCAGCTCTCCCCTCTGCAGACAGCACGCTCCAACATGCCATCCTCTGCTCACCCCACCCTTTCTGCACACATGCCGGACGGAGGAGCACTGGCAACCAGCCTTTCAAGGATAAGTGATGCCAGAGCCTTTCCTGTGAAGATCTTTGTAAGGTGATGCAGAAATCTTCTAACAACCTGAGAATGTGGGGCATGAATCGTGAGCATTGGAGACTGTGTTTCAAAAGGGGGAAAGGCTCTCAGAAGCACGGTTGGGTCACCGAGAACAAATATTGCCAATGCCTGTCATCTCCCCCAGGGCTAAGGCTCCCTTTCCAGTGTGAAATGTATCCAGACTCAGGACCCAGCTGCTCCGCTGGGGAAAGGTCGGTATTCTATGCACGACACCGAGAAATTACCATTATCACTTAACTGGTTATTTCGAGAACTTCAGTTAAGGTTTTGGTTCTCCCGCATATAAAACACTGAATTTGAAATTTAATAGAGCGGTAGTATTCCATGGCTTCGTCTTTATGGGTTGACTCAGGTCGCATTAAAACTTATGCTACTTGTACGCCTTCTGTTACATAGATCCAAACACAGTCAATTCTTTCCACTGACAATGCCATCCTACAAATGAAAACATGTTGATGGAATTTAAGGGGCAATGCCCTCCCTAGCCACTTGAAACAGAAGAGACATGTAAATTATTTTAATTATTTTTTATTCAGGTGAGAGGAAAAAACAAGGTTCCTCTTCAAATACAAACAGAAGTTTGCTCACAGGCTCTGAAAAACACAAGCCCAGAATGGACATATTTGTCTCTGCAGGGACCAGCTTAGCTCTTTTATCTCTATTTAAAAGCCTTGGAATGCATGCTTCCTGCTGTTCTCTTGCATCTTTTAACTGCACCTCTCTTGCTACGCTGTGCTTGCCTCACTGAGACTGTCTCACATCACCTCTTCTGGGATAAACACAGAATTATAGCCCCGGAAGGCGATTCCCAAAGTGTGGTCTGCGTATCTTCCCCGTGAGTCACCTGACCATAAGTGACAGAGGGGCCATGACCTTTTCTTATTCCAACATTCAAGTATTTACTTTAAAGAGTAGTAAGACATAGAATCTGAACATCATGCTGTGATCCCATATGATAGTATTGTCTCAGACCAGGCTAAGCTTTAGAAGTGAATCCATTCACAGCCAATTACAGTATGTTAAGGGAATGCTGGGATCAGTGGGTGAAGCGCTTACCTTGCAGCCCTGGGGTCTGATGATCCAATCCCAGCCCCACTCTGTGTGGACCCATATGCTGAACTGGGGTGTGGCCCCCAGTTTGGTTCTCAATGGGGTGAGCTTCCCATGCAGGAGGTTTCTGGCCAGGTTTCCACCTGGTGCACCCCCCTGCCCACCTGTGTGGAGTGAAACCATGTGGACAACTGATGACGTACAACTATGGAGACTGCTCTGGGCCCTCCCCCTTCTCTCTGTCTCTCTTTCTGTCAAAAACAACAATCTTAAGTTCTTAACAGAAAGGTATGTTAACACGTTGCGTACGGCAGGGTTTAAATCCCTCACACCCCTCTGTTCCGGCAGGTATTTAAATGAGACCACGTTGAAATGAACTCTTCTCTTTAAAATGCTATTGCTTCCATATTATTTATAACTTTGCAATGACATTTTTTGTACTTACGTAAATTTATCCATTGATAATATTTGCTCGTTCTATATCAACCAAACCTCATTAATTAAATAAATCTTGCAAAAAATAAAAGGTCAGGTGTAAAAACGAGAATTTTCGTTACCCGTCCTTAACGCATGGCTCAGAAAAAACAAAGATTCTCGCGATCCGTACGCAATGTGTTAAGAAAATATTGACAACGGTCATGTGTGCACACAGCAAAGAGCATAAATGATGTGGGAGATAATTCCATAAAGGCCAGCTGCAGCGTCTGTAACGTCAACTCTATTCTCAGGCAGATGCTGCCCATGAGGAAAGGAGGTAACTGCAGGAGTGCAAGGCGGGTACATGCAAGGGGTGGGTGGTAGCCCAGAGAACATCCCTCCGTCCCTTTGCTCAGCCTGGTATGCTGCTCTCCAAACAAACGGCAGAGCCTGTGCCCTCTGCTTACCCACGTGAAACACACATCCGAGACTCACACCGCATCCCTCCACTTTGAGGAAGAGCGACTTCTTTCCACTTTGGAGAAAGAGACGGGCATGTGGAGACCCTGGCTGCAGCTGCGGGCCGGGGCCTCTGCCCTGGGTGTGTCCAGGTGGGAGGACAAGGCCATGCGCTGACCTCAGGCAGCCTAGTGCTTCCTGCCTGTGGGAGCAGATGTAGCAAAGGATCAAGGAAAGAGAGAAGGGTCCAGCCAGCCATACACCGCTGCTGGCTGAGGTGCTCCGTGTTCTGTGTGTGGATGTCTATTGTGTGTGTCTTTATCTTAACCGTGCCTTTGAGGAAAGGGGAAGTATGTTTGCTACAGAGTGAATTTTCGCTGCAGATTCAGTGTCCTCAACATGGTATGGCTTAAGACTGAATCATGTAGACCTTGGAAAGTGTAGAGCAGACCACTGTGCTTGTTTGGGCCTGACCATGGGATCTGTCCTCAGTGATAAAGAAACAACAGAGAGGAATATGGAACCGATTTGTTCAGGTGGACAGATGCCGGGCCCAGCATACAGCTGATGCTAGAACCTCTCTGATCCCAAAGTCCTGCCTTTGGAGAGAAGAGTTGGAGAAATAACTCTTAAACCCACCTCAATGTCACCTCCTCCAGGAGGTCTTTCCTAATCATATCTGACTCTCCTTGTTCTTTCATCTCCTGTCTAGACAACTCTTTGTGCAAGTACAGTGCTAATTGCATTTTTGTCTCATCCACTCATGCTCATCTGTACTCTGCACAAAATTCAGAGTAGAATAACAACCCAGAGAAATAGAAATGGAACTGAAGACAAGGGAAGAAGTTTCAAGATGGTGCCAAACTCGGCAAGACAGGGCCATGTGGCCGCAGAGCTGCCCAGGAGACACATGTGCCCAGCTCGTGCTGAGACAACATCTGCCGAGCCCTCGGCAGCTCATTGCTGCTGACTGAGCAGGGAGGGAACCCCTGAGGAAATCTGCCTGTTCTAGATTTCAGATCTGCCTGGCTGCTACATGGTCACCACTGAATGTGCTATGATTCTGGGGCAAGTTCAATAGACTCCAAAGATGCATCAAACTACACTCTATGTGTTAAGATGCTGACATGTTCTGACCCATTGAATGAGGACCACAAACGGTGAGTTCTCACGTCTCTGTGACTCTTGTAAAACTCTAGAGGGTTTGTTCATCTGCTAATGAATGGCTAAAGGAAGCAGAAGAGCAGGTGCTCAGGAATATGTTGCTGGGCGCTCAGAAAAGAAGCTCATGACATTCTTAACTCTATGGCCTGGAGACTTGAGGTGGGAGACTTGGGCTGGCACCAGGTGAAGCAGCAGAACGGAGAAGGGAATCATGGTCATTGCTGTCCACAGATGGGGTTTGAATCCTGCTTTGTCACATAATATCTGTGACCTTGGGTTGGGGGGAGAGGGTATTTCTTTTTTCAGGTTTAGTGTTTTTCCCATTGGAAAATGGATTTTAGAACATTTGGCCCAGTGCTCAATAAATAGTAACTGTTTTAGTTATGTTGTTAATTCTGAATTTCATTTAATCCTACAGCACTTTATAAATGCTGTATCAATATCCCCATTTATAGATGAGGAGACCAAGGCTATAGAGGCTTGGTGAGCGTAAATTGGCCATAGCCACAAAGAGGTAGAGTGAATTTTGAATGCATATCCCCAGGCCTGCGACTGATTCCACTAAC
Source organism: Craseonycteris thonglongyai (assembly GCA_004027555.1). NCBI lineage: Eukaryota > Metazoa > Chordata > Mammalia > Chiroptera > Craseonycteridae > Craseonycteris > Craseonycteris thonglongyai. Next base: position 10,932 of record PVKE010008152.1, on the reverse strand, counting down.
TCACAGGGGTAACTATGACTGTTAAGTCAATTCTATTCTACAACCAACACAGACATACTGGCTGCGTTCATTTGAAAAGTTGTCAACTGCCACTTTCTTCCAAGACAGTGGAGAGACTCATCAATTGAGTTTAAGAGATGTCTCTGCCCTCTTCAGTGGCATGCCAGGCTGGGTCAAAATCCAGTAACCATTTGCACATTGATCTGGGAGCATACAGTTCACTTTCTCTCCAGGCTTCAATATCTTCCCTGATAAACAAAGGGGCTGAGATCTGAAGGATGACCCCTTGACTCAAACATGCTGTGAAACACACAAGGCACAGATGTTCCATTGGAAAAGGGAACATGCTTGTTTGGATCAATAAAAAAAAAAAAGAAAAAAAAGTGACAGGAACTGGAAAACTACTAGAGCTTGACAGATGAGGAAACCTCAGATGTAGGAAGAAAGAGGAAGACCAGGATGGGTAGGGAAAATTGTTGAAGACTTTATGTAGAAGAGTCTCCATAATTCTCAGAAAGCTTAAATGGTTTCTAAACAAAGAAGAGTGAAATTATTTGACCCAGAAGAGTGAATAGGAGTGTGTGTGTGTGTGTGTGTGTGTGTGTGTGAGAGAGAGAGAGAGAGAGAGAGAGAGAGAGAGAGAGAGAGGGAGGGAGAGGGAGAGGGAGAGGGAGAGGGAGAGAGAGAGAGAGAGAAGATGGGCAAAAGTTATAAGCAGGAATGAGTCAGACAGGAAATCTCTGATGTGGTAGGAAACACGTGAGTCCATTTTGGTTTTAGGATTCCAGAATATAAATGGGATTTGGATTGAGCTTGAGGGTGGGTGGGAGAACTGGTGAGAAAATAATAGATGGCTTGTGTTTATGGAATCTAATATGAGGAGTTTAAGCTGTAAAAGCAAGATATGAGTCAGTTTCATTTTCTGTTATTCTTCCAGTTGTCCCTAAAGGGAAGATGTTACGACTGGGTACATCCATTCCAAGAAATAAACACACACACACACACACACGCACACACACACACACATTTTGCAATGATTGCTCTCTACCAATAGTTAATATAGCTCCCAAGTTGGAAAATGGCTTGCATTGCCTCACTATCTCCCCAGCTTCTTTGCTTCAAGGCTGAAAGCTTCGTCAGTCAGCTGAGACACTGCTTCCCACATTATAAAAATATCTACTTGTTCTCTAAATGACCCCCTATTCCTCATTGAGCTAGTAAAGCCTCCAAGACTTCAGATAGGGACAATTTTTGTTGTTGTTGTTTAAATGTTGATGGCCTCACAGATATTGCAAAATCAGTGGGGGTGCTGAGAAGTGAGGGAAAGAAAACTTTCTTGCCAATTTACAAAGAATCGGGGAGGGAAGCAGGGATGAGAACCCCCTGAATTGCTAAAATTGATCAGTTGAGAAGAGGAGGGTTATTCCCTGTAAACCATCCAAACATGTTTCTATAAATGTTGGGCATGTTGACTAAAACGGGATTTTGGCTTCGCTCCCCCTCCGAATGGCCGGGGGGAAGGGAACACACACGGGGTGCAGAGGAGAAAAAGCCTGGCTCCCTGCCTACAATAGTGATTTTCCGTCTTAGAGAAATGATTGCTCGAGGACAGCCCGCAAGAAGCTGTTGATTAGTGAAATGTGCATTTGCTCAAAGCACGCTTTCCCAGCTGAGCCCACTGCTTGGATCCAGCCCATTCTGGCTGGACCCTGCTCATGGGGCTGCCCCAGAGCCTTGCTTAGGCGAGTTGCTAGAGGACTTTCCTTTGAAGTGTTTCAGTGTATTTCTGTTAAGGCAGGAGCTTCTGCTATTTTGTGGATCAGAAGTCATTTGAAATGTCCTTCAGCGCAGGTAAGACAAAAACAAAACCGAACAACAACAACAAAAGCAGGCATTGATAACTGACTGCATGCCAGACCCATTCTACATACTTTAAAAATATTGCCTCACAACAAACAGCCCTTTGAGGTATGTGCATTTATGACCCCCATTTTTACAGATGAGAAAAATGATAAGTAATTTGCCCTGGGCCACATAAGGAATATGTGATGGAGCCAGAACTTCATTCCAAGTTGTCTGACCCCACAGAATTCATACTCTTAAGCACTCTGCTCTGAGGAATAATACTGACTTCCAAGGGTGGTTCTGAAGAGTACATGGGAGGAATCATAGTACTGGTAAGCTGTAACTAATTTAACATAGGAGACCTCCAAATATTTGAGTGGTGCTTCTCTATATGCTTCTGATTCAAAAATCACAACGCCAAGAATTTCTATTCCCTCCCTCCCTCCCTTCTTCTCATCTAAAAGGCTTCCCAGTGGGATCAGTTACCTAGTCACCTGTGGCACCCTGAAAAGTGTCTCTGTGTCTCTTCTCTTCTCATAAGGACATCAGTCTTTTGGATTAGGTCTCACTCTAATTCAGTATGACCTTCTCTTAATCTGCAAAGACCCTATTTCCAAATAAAGTGCCACTCACAGCTAGTAGAGGTTAGGGCATGAACAGACCTTTTAAGGGGATATAATTCAGCTCATAACACCACTGTTTTTGAACTTGAAAAATGATTAGAATTTTTCTCTATTTTATGTGCCACGACATTTAACATCTTCATTCATAGAGCATTTTATACACCTAGAATTATTTACCTAGGATAGATTCCCAGAAGTGGAATGCTGGGTCAAAGTATGTAAATGAGCATTTTAAAGTTCTCTTACAAATTGCTATGTTCTAATTGCCATTGGTAACAGGAGTATATGAGGGTGTCAGTTTACTTCCCTTTTGCCATTATTTGGCATTTTTACTTTTAAAAGAGATTTGAGTATACAAGTAAGTACACATACAATGGCTGATCTGCAAAAACAGTCTCTCAGTGAGCTTGGAGGGTGAACATTTTCTCATATTTTACTTGCTTTTTTCTTCTCGGTGAATTTTCTTTCTTTCCTTTGCTGACTCCTTTGCTGAGTCTTCATGCATTGTTGTTGCTGTTTTTTTTAATTGGTTTCTCACATTTGTTGAATTATTTATCTTAGTTTGCTGGTTATCATTGTTTTTCATTTTGCCCTGCAAAAACTTTAATTGATATGTAATTGTCTACAAGAGTGACTTTCACAGTGTAAACAAGTATAATGGAGGCATGGATCCATCTGGTTGGGTACTGCCTGTGCACGGTACCAGCATCTGTCTGTCCATCTGTCTCTCTGGACTATTTATCATTCCTGACAATAGAAAACTCTCTCCAGAGCAAGGGCAGTAAGCTGAATCCTCTTCTAATCTATATTTATATATGTTATATTCTCTAATTAATCAGAAATGTGCCTTGGTCAACGAAATGAGGTAATTATTTAAATATATTGTATTCCAAATTGTTAGCTGATTATCCTAATCTTATTTATTGAAAAATTATAGCTTTTCAGGCAATTGATTTGTGATAAATTCTTAATCATATATTAGAATATGATATACAATACGATCCTTTTTCTGGGTTACTGTCCCTGATATTATTTTTGTACCACTGTCACATTATTTAAATTTTTATAGCTTTATGAAATACAATGTATTTCCCTTTTAATTTCTTTAAAAATTCCTCTTTATCCCAAGACAGATTAGGATTTTTATTAAAAATGCAGCAAGCCACACATTAATGTAAGAAGAATTTAAATATTTGTAATACTCATAATCACTCTGTGGTCTCTCTCCTTATATGTGAGCCTTCTTTTTCATCTCTCTTTAAAGTCTTGTAGCTTTCTTTAAAAATTTATTTTTATTGTTTTTGACAGAGAGAGAGAGAGAGAGAGAGAGATACAGAGACAGAGAGAAGGGGGAGGGTCCAGAACAGTCTCCACAGTTGCACATCATTGGTTTTTCCACATAGTTTCACTCCACAGGTGGGCACGGGGCTGCACAGGGCAGGAACTGGGCTGGGGTCTCACCCCGGTGAGAACTGAACTGGGGCACTCCCCAGTTCAGCATATGGGTCCGCATGGGCCAGGGGGCAGGGATTTGATCCTCAGTCCCTGGGGTTGCAAAGTGAGCACTTAACCCACTGAGCCATCCCGGCTTCCCCTTGTAGCTTTCTTTATATAGGTCACACAGGCTTGATCAGAATTATTTCTGATACATCATCTTTGTTGTTGCTACAAATTGGATCTAAAAATCACTTTATACATTGTTTTTGGTAATCTTTGTTTATCTTGAATTTAAGCTCTTAAATTTTATTAAATAGTAATTGTGTTTACCACATACTCCCAAATTTTATAGGTACATATGTCTATGACCTATAAAGAATTTTTTTTCTCTTTTTAATATTTATCTTTATTTTCTATTTCTTTTCCTTTGATCAGGGTAGCATGAGCAATGTAAAACATGATGATAAGAACCTTGCTTTTTTGGTTCTTGATTTTGAGACTTTATGTTTAAGTGACCGTTAACTATTATTGTGAGATACACTTTCTTTTCATGGTAAGCAGCTTTTCTTGTATTCCTACCTGAATTTTTAAAATCAAAATTGGTCACAAATTTTATAAAGTGACTTTGCACCATTCATTTAAGTGATATAATTTTTATTGCCTTTGACCTATTACTGTAATAGGTGATAATATTAGCTTTCTTATTTGCAAACCATTGTTGAAGTCCTACATTATATCCTATATAGCCCTGGTTGGGGTGGATGTTAGAACAAACACAATTGAATTGCACTTAATATTTCACTTTATTATTAACAATGAATTTATTCATCATTAATTATGAATAGGACATCAGCAGTTTTTTTTTTTTGTTGATCGCATAGACCTTACCTCATATAAAAAAAATTCATGACCGGGAGATTTGGTCTGGTAAGAGAACCTGGGACTATTCCAAGATGAAGATCATTCATCCATCAATTTGGGCATTTGTTTATCCCTTGGATGTAAATTCACAAAATTTTTTGAGCAGTTCCTAGGCTGGGCAATCCTCAATACATGTTGTTGTGATGTTATTATTACAACCCAAAGACAAAGATGAATGAGCCTGGAGCAGAGGTTATATGTGAACTGCTGATCATCTATCTAGTCCGTCCCAGGCCTCCACTTCCCCACCTTGCATATTACTCAGGGTCCATTTCCCTTTCTGTTCTTCAACTCTGCACAAATCCCCATTGCCTGTTGGGAGCCAGTCAGGAGCCTGAATGGAAAGGTTTCTGGGGGTCTGGATGGCAAGGCCTTGGCCTCCCCTTGTGATTATCTATAGAAAAGAATGTGTATGTACAGCTTCGCATGAAGGTCAGACCAGTTGATTGATTACTAGGCCTGGGGTTAAAAAGATATGTATGGGGAAGCTGGGATGGCTCAGCGGGCTAAGTGCTCGCTTTGCAGCCCCGGAGACCAGGGATCGAATCCCTGCTCTGGCCCAGACAGACCCATATGCTGAACCAGGGTGTGCCCCCAGTTCAGTTCTTGCCAGGGCCTATGCAGGAGGTGCCTGGCCCGGTTCCTGCCCTGCGCAGCCCCATGCCCACCTGTAGAGTGAAACTATATGGAAAAACTAATGCTGTCAACTATGGAGACTGCTCTGGGCCTTCCCCCTTCTCTCTGTCTCTCTCTGTCTGTCTCTCTCTCTGTCAAAAACCAATAAAAATAAATCATAAGAAAAAGAAAAAAAAAGATATGTATGGGGAAGGGTCTGCTTGTTCCTGTTAACAAATCTGCTTATGCTAATGAATAACCCACCCTGTACTTAACCCACCGTGTCTCTTAATCTCTTCCCTATTCCTGGTAATGATGTTAACCTCTGCTATATAAAGCAAGCAATAAAGCTATTCGGGGCTGCTCCTATTGAGGACAGTCCAGGCCATTTGGTCTGTCTCAATTCCCACCACAGGAACTCAGGGACTTCGTTCAGCTAGGCTGGCTCCTGGTACAATTGCCTACCTCTCCTCTTCCGCATGTCAAGTCTGCTGGACAAGGAATTAGGCTAGTGTAAATATTATAGGGGAAGCCTAAGCCTCATAGCCGGGTCACCCATGCCATGCTAGTTGATGATCTCTTCTTGGTCAGGGACATTGCGGTGAATATACTTACAGCAGCTTTTTATTAAATGTCATATCTGGTCAATACCCTGAGCGCCCAGTTCCTGGGGTGCTCTTGCCCTGCTTTTTCTGCATGCATCAGCAGCCTCCGCTGCAGGAAAGATTCAGAACACTCAGATCACTTCACTCCCCCACTGCTGCCCTGATGTGCCCTTGCATAAGTTCAGTTCTAGAGGTCTTGGCCTTGGTCGCCTTTTAACAAGGGCCCTCTGCATTGATCACACCCCATCAGCCTCACCAAGGATGGCCTGCTGTGATTTTCCTGCTGGTGGGGATGATTTACTTCACTTTGCAAACATGACTTATTGTTCTGACCTCTCCAACTTTGGAGAAGCTTGAGATGAGTTGTCTTGTCCCTTTGCCCCCTGCTCCAACCCCAGGCGATAAGTCGCAATTCAGAGGGCCGTGGTAACTTAGATTTCTTGAGCTGTTGAATTGTGTCAGCCTGTGAAACAAGAGGTTCGTTAGGCATATTGTGTCAGTTGCAGACATAATTCACTAAACCACCCAGACACAGGATGTCACTGACTGATGCTTCAATTTCCAATCTCCCGGAGGTCCTGTTGGCAAACAGTGCTGAGTAGAAGTGGGAGGATTGCCAGGGCTTGGGGCATGCTTTGCAGCCCCTTGGTTCCTATCTAGCCTGCCTTCTGCACCTCCCCTTGCTATATGGGTCCTGCTCTGTGCACCCAAGATTTCTAAGGCCAATTAACAGGTTAGAAACTGTCAAGACTTATTGACCTGCAAAATCACTGCAGTTACTGTCACCATCATTTCTCATAGGACTGAAGCTTCTACTGGCAGTCTCCACTGCTTTGTTCAAAACTTACCAGTGAGAAGGTCATTTGTATATTATAATTCTTGAGCTGAAATATTTTTTAATTACGGCCTAGGTAGTGGGTTGTGCAATTTGGGAAAGGATGCCAGCTGGGAATTAGCATGTCTTTGATCACAAGGCTGAATGACTTGCTTTGATCATAGAGACAACAGTTCATAAAAGAGCCTGGTGTCTTCCTAAAATTTGCAGGTAAACAGAGGGATCATTTGAAGCGGTTAGGGAATGAACAATTCAAATCTGAGCAATGGTGTGCTTTGAACTGGATCTAGAGGCCTATTGATTAACATAGCAAAGGGATTAGACGTGTGAAAAAACATGACTTCAGTCCCTGGGGAAGGTACATCAAGAGGTCACCAGCTCTGTCCCCTGGTGGCTGGCCTTCCAGGTCAGGCATGGACCGTACTGTGGGGGCCGCACAGTGTTCAGGCAAATCGATACAAAAAAGAACAATGCAAGTGACCTTGAAGGGAAGAAGAACTCAGTAAAAGAAGATGCTTGGAACAGTGGAAAGTTTGCAGGCTTTGGAGTCAGCGGAACCCGAGATAAAAATCCTTGCCTCCCCATTTATTATGTGTGGGTCCAGGGGCTAGATGTTTAAGCCCTTCTGTAACTAGCTAGCTACCTTTATCTGCACACATTGGACATAAATACTCCAACAGTTATTTTTAAGGCTTAATGATGTGTCTTTTGAGAAAGAAGCCAATGTGAGGCATTTGGGGGAAGAAGAAAATACCCACCGAGCTGTCCTAAAGTAGGCTTGGAAAATGCTCCTGCTCTGTCCCCTTCTACCGAGTGGAAGCTTTGCAATATTTTCTCCTCATGCACTTGTCACCTTAAAAGAATACTTGATCGTTTTTTTCCCCAAGCAAATTATTTAGAGTGATATTTTGAATTGTGTTCTGATGGGACTCATTTGAACACTGAGATGCAAGAAGTTCCATTTGTTTACCTTAAAGTGTTGGAACTTTTGGGGGGTTGTAGTGACTGCTGCCACATGGGGGAACCATATAACCACTGGTGGTCAGTTTTAGCAATATTAGCTGAGCAAGGATTATGTGGCCTTTGAAGCATTTAGATTCTGTTAGTAGTGAAACTGGAGTGTGTGATGTGGTTGGTTCCCCAGCATTGGCCACACTAGTCAGTTGCCATTTGATTGTGACATACAATAAGCCATTGGGATCTGACAGTCACTGTAAAAAAGCCATTGGTACTGAATAAATATGCAAGTCATCTTGGGCAGAAAGGCAAAGGCCCCGAGTTCCCTCTTCGATATTGGTCGGCCTGGGGACTTCTCAGACACTGGTCCTAGGAAGAAAGCGTCTTTGGAAGAGTGGTCCCATTAGACTCTTTCCCCATTCCTTCTTGACAGCTGCCTGTGACTGTTACTTGTAGTTTTGTGCCATGGCCCATGCTTTTTCATGGAGGGGGTCACAAAAACAAGGTCAAGGTCACCAAACATGGAGGAGAGACCTAAAAATTCCTGCTGCCCCAGAACCAGAGAATGCCAGGGGCGGTCAGGTGTGGACACCAGGTCTCCCACACTGGTCCATTCCATTTCAACTAGTCATTATTGATCACCTACTCTATTAGTGTGCTCAGGCTTCCATAACAAAATATCACAGACAGGGTCGCGTAACCACTATAATTTATATGCTCATAGTTCTGGACTCTAGAAATCAAGGTGCTGGTGGGGTTGGTTTCTTCTGGGACCACTTTGCATGGCTTGCGGATGGCCTCCTTTTCGCTGTGTCTTCACAGGGTCATTGCTCTGTGTGTTCTAGATGTCTGTGTTCAAATGCCCTCTTCTCGTAAGGGCACCAGTCATGCAGGATGAGGACCCACCGTAATGACTTCCTTTTGCCTTGATGGCCACTTTAAAGGCCCTATCTCCAAATCCAGTCATGTTCTGAGGTTCCGGAGGTTAGGACTTCAACCTATGAATTTATGGGGCATATTTTGCTCATGACCAGATGACCAGGGTGACCAGATGTCCCGCTTTTGAACAATTTGTCCAGCATCCCGCAGCGTTTTAAAAAAGTCCCGATGTTTGAAAACAATGCACGACAAGCTAGGGAACGGCAGGAGATAGACCAAATTTTTAATCAAGAACACCCCCCCCCCCCCCCCCCCGTCAATGGTGTCCTGCTTTACCAATGTTAAAAATCTGGTCAGCTTACTCATGAAGCTTATTCTGTGTCAGGTTCTGTGTGAGCATTGGGATGAGGTGTAGATCAGACCCAGTGACTACTTTTGAAGCCTCAGTCTCAGCCAACTGGTGAGACTTCCTGTCCAAAGTCAGACCAGCGTCTCAGTGTTGATTGCTCACTGGAAATGAGAGTCTGACTTTTTTTCCCTTTTGAGTCCTTTTCACAATGCTGGTTGTAACTTTGTGTCTCAACTCTGTACATCCTTGGCCTTCAGACACAGACCATTCAAGCCTAGTTCTTTCCTTCCTCTGACCACTTATTTCATCTCTATGTCTTCATGAATCAGTTTCCATGTCCAGCCCTGGTGTTCCTACAGGTGAATATGGTCAACCCACTGTTTTTGTCTCTGAATATTCTTCCTTGGGGCCTCAAGGAACATGCCACTGCCCTTGTTACTTCAAAGGTGGTCTGCAGACCAAGCAGCATCTGCATCACCTGGGAGCTTGTTAGAAATGCCCAATCTCAGGTCCCACCCTAGAGCCACTTAATTATTATGTAGATTTCTGGCAAGATCCCCAGGTGATTTGCCAGCCCATAAAGCATAGGAAGCATGTTCTATTGATGGCAGCTCCCACTGCCTACTAGCGAAACATCAATCTCTCACCTTCAGTGCTCAGCCTTCTATCGACTTCCCACTGCTGTGGGTAGCTGCCTGCTGAATATCTAGGTGTCCCAGGGGCACAGCCAACCCAGTGTGCCCCGCTGAATTCTTCCTGTCTGCCTCTGCTGCCCCTCTTTCTGTATCTCTCCTTCCAGGGGATGGAGCTTTGATCCAACCAGCCTCCCTGCAGCCACGTGAACTCCTTGTATTATCCTTCTGTATCCAATCAGTCAAGTCCTGCTGATTTTTTTCTTTAAAAATATTCCTTACCCAGTCTCTCCTCTCCCTTTTTACTACACTTGCTTTCCTCCTTTCAGTAGATTTATTGGCACACAATCTTCACTGCTTGTACTCCCAATGCCTCCACCTGTAACCTCTCCTGCCCTCTGTTGCCTGGCAATACTCACTCATCCTTTAAGGCTCAGCTCAGGAATCCTCTCCTGAACCCTCTCCTCACCCCCACACCCACCCACAGGAATCATTTCTGTTTCCTAAGTAAGTCTGTGCCTCAGTGTTGGCACCTGTGAAATGGGATGAATAGAAATGCTTTAAGGAACAACTGAGCTAAGATCACGGAGCAGTACCTGACACAGAGTAGATGTTGACTAATAGTTAGCTGTCATTTTAGCAGCATTTCCTGAGAGGTGGTCTGGAAATTATCTCTCGCTGTACCCTGACCATGGTTTTGGGAAGCATGACCGGGTGCCTACCAGTTCAGAGCCATCAGTGGTGGGAAGGACCCGAGTTGGTCTTGATCTGAGATGTCTTGCCTGAACTTGACCTTGGGAACAAGGACTGTGTCTGAGGCTGTGAATCCCAGACCCACCTTCACTTTCGGCCCATAGCAGATGCTTCTTGTATATCGATCACATCAGGTGACAACTGGAAATTTTAAGTGGAAGATGAGGCAGATATTATCCAGAGTATGGTGTTAAAAAAATATAAGCTCCAAAATTTTAAGCTCCAAATGACTTTTGGGGCATTTCCTAATTGAGGAACCTGAGGAGGAGACTGCTGTCAGCTTGGCTGATTTATAGTTTTGAATTTGTGCCCAGAAGCTGTTTGCAGAGATGATATTTTTAGAAATGTGAAGATAAATACAATTAAATAAGAGAGATGTGTCAAGTATTTTTTTCCCCTTTGTATTAAGACTGTCCTCTGGCCATTATAGCTTAGGTAATGACAACTCTTTGAATAATGATGCTATATTTTCTAATTAAAC
>PVKE010008151.1:0-48546 GCA_004027555.1 Craseonycteris thonglongyai | reverse complement strand
GCTGAGTAGTATTCCATTGTGTAAATGTACCACATCTTCTTTATCCAGTCATCTATCGAAGGGCATTTTGGTTGTTTCCATGTTCTGGCCACTGTGAACAGTGCTGCGATGAACATGCGGGTACAAACATCTTTAAAGATTAAGGTTTTCAGGTTTTTTGGGTAGATGCCCAATAGTGGGATGGCTGGGTCATATGGTAGTTCCATTCGTAATTTTTTGAGGAATCTCCACACAGCCTTCCATAGTGGTTGTACCGGTTTACATTCCCACCAGCAGTGTATGAGGGTTCCTTTTTCTCCACAGCCGAGGCTGTAGTCTTATACAGTGAATATAGGCCTAAACCTATGTTTTAACTGTAAAATTAGGGGGTCGTCTTATATGCCCGGTCATCTTATATGCCGAAAAATACGGTATTCTTATTGTTTTTGACAGAGAGAGAGAGACAGAGAGAAGCGGGGAGGGCCCAGAGCAGTCTCCATAGTTGTGCATCATTAGTTTTCAACCTAGTTTCATTCCACAGGTGGGCGAGGGTCACACAGGGTATGAACCAGACAGGGGGCCTCCTTCATGGAAAGCTCACCCAGTGGGAACTGAACTGGGGTGGGAGGCCAGGCCTGGGACTTGATCCTCAGACCCTGGGGCTTCAATGCAAGCACTCAACCTGTTGAACCATCCCAGCTTCCCCATGATTCAGTTTTGACCTTGGGCAAATCAAATGAGTTGATGAAGTAGGGATAATATTCCTTGTCTCCCTTACCAGGTATTCCGAGAATCTGACATAGTACTTGGGAAGCCACTGAGAGAAACAGAGAGGGAGCTAAAAGTGTCAGGTGCCACCGCTGTCACCTCATAGTCAGGTTGATACAGGTCAATGACTGGAAGGTGAAGCCTTCATGGCCAAGCAAGCTGAATCTCTTGTTCTTCCACAATAGGCATTCTCTTTTTGAGCGAGTACACTGGTTAAAAATTTCTAATAGGGGAATTGTTTAAATTAACATATATAAATGCAGCATTTCTCTCCTTCCTTTTCCGTAAACAAGGGAGAATTTAGGTTATTCATAGTATATGAAGATTTTATATCTGTACAAGAAAAACATGTCTTCCTAATAAGTCTTTAAGTGATTCTTTTCTGCCCATTTCCAGTTTACTAAGATATATTTAAGTAATAATCTCTACAACAGGGTGAAAAACGAGGCAATAAACACATAATGCAGTAAATTAAATGAAAAAAGCCGGGCCATTTCTGGAGTGGGAAGCCCAGAGCCCAGAGAGTATAGGATGATTACTTAGGGAGCTGAGGTGTTCCTCTTTGTTGTTCCTGGGTGTGGCAAAGGCCAGTCCCTGGGGCTCTCATAGCTCCGCCCAGCAGCAGGTGGTTTCCCTGGAAACCCTGCTGTGGAAACGTTGCAGACTTTGGGTTCAGGAAACCGTGTCTCCTGTTGGCTCTGTTTACTATAGTGTAGTCTTCTGGGGAGTCCCATGGCCTGCAAGTCAGCAGAGATGGGTTCTCATGTCTGGAATTTTCTATGGTATGTTTGGTCTTTGCCTAAACAACTACCGATCCGTCAAAATCTAAAGTACCTCCTTCTTTCTGATGCTTTCCTTTAATCTCTGGGTCCTACCAGCTGTTGGGCCCAACTCCTTCATAGCGTGTGCCACCTTGGATAGAAATTATTGCTTTACATGACTGTCACCCTCATTTAGCGGCCACATAAACTGCCATTTATTTTCCAAGCAGAGTACCTGGTATAGAGAAGGCCATTTTCAAGAGTTGTGGGATAAGCAAATACATATCTTGAGACATCATTGTGGAAACAGTATTTTAGGAGAGAGCTGTCCTGAGATCAAAGTGACACGACTGATTTTGTAAGAGGCATATAACCTACGCTCATGTCAAAATCTTTGTCCACAAATTAGGGATAGTAATATGTACCTACTTTATCAAGATTCATGTAAAGACTACCTGAGAAAATCCACTATATAAATAAATGCTTCATTAATTGTAGAGGCTCATAAGAGATCATCACTATTATTAGAAATCACAGTCTAAACCCTTACTTGAACAAAACAGCAGACTACAAAAATCCAGGGAGAAGCTGGGACTTGCTGTCTTTTGGATTTTTATCTGAAAGACATTATGGTTATGTATGAAGACCATGGACTCTGAAGTTCATGTACCATAAATGAATCTAGCCACTTAGCAGTACCATAACATAGGGAACTTATTTACTCCTCTGTGTCTTGATTTTCTCATCTGAAAAATGATAGTAACAATAGTACTTAGTTCATAGTTACTGTGCAGAATAGATAAGCCAGTTTATTTAAAGCTCTTTGAATAGTGCCTGGTTCATAGTAAATAGGAAGAATGTAGTCAGGGCCCAAGTTGTGGAAGGATCCAGAGGTTAAAGGAAAGTATCAGAAAACTCTTACTTGAGTAAGATTTTGATGGCTCAGTAGGAGTTGTGTAGGCAGATACAATTTTCATGAAAGGAAAAGAAAAAAATCCCATATTGTGTCTAATGCCTACAAAATAGCTTTTTCTTCAATTTTTCTCCTGGCTACTATTAGATCTTTAGGGACACTGCAGACATTGTTAACCGAAGTAGAAATGCAGTACATATGAGAGTTGTGTCCTCATTTAGTTCTTTATCAGTTTTGGTGACTTTTTTTCCAACCACTGGATTGACTTGCTCTGTCAACATCAAAAACAAAATAGCCTTAGTCACTTCCCAGTCCTTCAGTAATTTGCATGCCACCTACAGACTGGCATCAAAATAGCAGTGGACTTAGGCTGTGTCTGGTCTGAGCTGTCTCCAGAATCCAAGGTGGACAACACAAATCAACTTCATTTATTTTTAAAAAAGATTATGATAGTTATTTTCAAAATTTATGAGGGCTGTCTGGAAAGTATCCAGCCATGTAACGGTTCTCATTATATTGACAATGACTGGATTTTTCCATACAGCTCTCATATATGGAGGAGAGGTAAACTTTGCTATGACAAAAATACAAAGTTTAGCTTCATGCTATCTTTTTTCAATATTAACCACACAATTTGGACTTGCTAACAAAAAGTAGAATTATTTTTGGACTGGAGTAGCCATCACTGGAGAATGTTTTTGGTAGCCGCTTATGTCCTCACACTTCAGCATTCTACAAAGGGCTTGAATTAAAAAAAAAATTTTTTTAATCTCAAGAGCCTTGTGAAGTACTAGGTGGTATCATCCCTATTTTATAGAATGAAGGAAATAATCCTGGAAGGTAAAATATTTTTCTAAGGTGATACGACTAATATTTAAACCTTAGAAGTCCTTTGTATTTGTTCTCATGACCAACATGTGACAGGCTTGAGTTGTCTAATTTTCTGCCCATAAATGAATGTCCAAGGCTGTTTCTATGATTATCTGAAGTATTTTGGTGACCTTGACATTTCCTTTCAGTTCAGTGCCTTTGGAAAAATAGAATCAAAAGAACAGAATTTTGATCAAAGGCATACTTTGATATTGTAAACTTGGCAGAAATTGAGAGATTTTGTGAGTATAACCAAAGGACTAATAAAGTATGTAGCTCTTTAAACATTAATTTAAAAGAGATATCTTAAAGCAATTCAATAACATTTTTCTTCATTTTTGAGCATGTTAATAAATATATATATTCTCACACATCTCAGAACCTTTGCATGATTCTAGAATTCCACCATTAATAGCAATGTCATTGGTGTGTTCCATTGTGTGTAAAGGTGTTCTACATGTGATCATCCAATTCTTCCGAACTGTCGTGTTCTGCATAACTAAATGTTAATAGGGACTTCTGCTTCCTGAATGGTATGATAGAAGTAATTGTCTCTATGCGTCCTACTAAATAACAATAAAAAAAAATCCCTGCACACTATCTATAAAACAGGCATAAGACCTGAGAAGTAGAGAGAAGGCAGACCAGGTAGATAGCCTACTGAACAAATTCTATTAGAGCAGTTGGACATCAATTGAAAACAAGTGTCACACCTTATACAAATATTACAGTGGACGTTAACTTAGTTGTAATATATGAAGAAACCGTGAAACTTTTAGAGAATAAAATAAGAGAACGTCTTTAGTATCAATGGCTCAGTAAACAAGTTCTCAGACTTGATATCAAAAAATGCAATTCATAAATGAAAAAAGTAAATTGGACTTCATTGAAGTGAGAACTTTTGCTCTTTGAAAGACTCTGTTAAGAGGATAAAAAGAAACTACAAATTGGAGAAAATATTGGTAACTGCCTCTAGAATATATAAAGAGCTCTTGAAACTCAATAGTATAAAAGCAAACACTTTAATTTAAAAATGGAAAAAATATATGAAGAGACTTTTCACCAAAGAGTCTATGCATAGCAAATAAGCCCATAAAAAGATGTTTAACATCACTAGCCATTAAAGAAATATGAATTAAAACTACAGTGAGATATTGTTACACACTTATCAGAAATGCTAAAATTAAAAAAGAAAAAAAGAGGGGGGCGTGTAACATCAAATGTTGATGGAGCAAAACTGGATCACTCCTACATTGGACTATCTCTGGGAGATGCACAGATTGTGAGGTACCCCCTCATCTGTCTGGGCTCTTAAAGGAGGTTAAATAATGCCATCCAGGAACCTCAAGTTCAAAGTTCGCAGAAATGGTTCCGCCGTCTTCTCCTGCTTTATTTACCCTGTATATCAGCTGGGCTCCCAAGAGCCCATTTAAGATGTCAGAGTACAGATTTCACAGTGATGTAGTCTATTGTATTGCATTTTTAAAAAATCTATAAATTTACAACCTTAGCAATTCTGAAAGCATCTTAATTACAGCTTATAGAGCAAGTAGATTTTGATGTAGAGAGGTGGTTTCTGTTTGTCAGAGAGTTAAATAGCAACAGAATGAAACTTCTGGACTAAATTGGGACAGCGCTACTACAGCATTTATAGTGAGATCCTTTCTTGTGTCAAAATATCTTAGTGTTTCACAGCAGGAGCTTTGCTAGCCTTCTGGAAGGAACCTTTCAACCTTGCAGGACTGTAGAAAGCTTTGAGTCCTGGCAGTGCTTATTAAATGACAGAATCACTCCTGAACCCTTGTGATGACACCCTTCCACCCTGCAACACAAACACAACACACATTTCCAAAGGTCCCTACGTGGTGGCAGATAGGGACACCCCTAATTGAGAACTACTGTGAAGAAGCTGTCTGTTAGAGAAAAAGCTAGTTAGATTTCAATTGTGCCTGATTCTGGCTTATTTAGCAAATAGGGGATGGAATTGAGCAGTCTGACCTTGAACCAGAAAGTTACTCTCTCTGATGCCTCAGTCTTTGTAAAATGGAAACACCACCACGGCCGCCACCACCAAAAAACTTAATGCAAATGTAGTACGTTGGATATAACAATGCTACTATCTGAAGGTTTATCTGAGAATTGGCTTTTGGGCATCTTCTCTGGGTCATGAGTACTCCATAAATGGTTTTTATGTTTAATGCAACCGAAGACACCTTAGATGGTAAAATGCATCATCCCTTTATATATACTAAGGAAGAAAAACTTCTGTAAAGTAAATGATGATACACTGCTGTCATCATTTAGAATATCTTTAAATGTATATCATCACACAGACTTCAGATTTATTTGGAGACATTTTCATCCCACATTTCTTGTGTATATTTTAAAAGGAAATATGAGCAGATAAGTTAGTCCTAAAAGTTTCCACTCAGAGTTAAACTTTTATGGCTCGCCTTAACCTGATCATCAACATTGCTTTATAGTCGGTCAGCCAAGCTGGACTGGCGTTGTACCAGATCTTCCCCACACGAAATCACCCTCTCTGCCATCAAGAGCAATTGAGATGAAACATTTTTCAAAGAATCTGTACAAGAGTGAAAAGCACAGGTGCGGGGCTCGGGCAGCGGCTTTGTGTCTGTGTGCAGCCTACTTGTAAGGCTCGTTTCAGGAATATTTGAAAACAACTCATTCAGCTTTGCTCCTCTTCCTCCACACCCCCTGTCCTCCTTGTGGTTAAAAGGGTGTTTCTTACCTTCAGAACTTTCTTCTAAATGCTCACATCCATATTGCAGTTTTGATGCTTATGGGTCTGATGTTTCCTCATGCCCATTAAGTAAGAATGCCAGTACAACCCAGGCCTGGCTCAGCTGCCAGAGAACTTGTTAGAAATGCAGAATCTCTTATAGGTGGAATATAAAACTGAAAATAACAAAGACACAGAGACCTATGGACACACTCAATAGCTGGGTGATTGCCTGAGGGAAGGGGAGGAGGGGGGAGGGAGAGGGGGAGGGGAGGGGGGAGAGGGCACCAGCATTATGGACACACTCAATAGTTTGGTGGTTACCTTGGGAGAGGGAAGTGGGCACCGGATATATGGTGATGGAAGGAAAGCTGATTCTGGGTGGTGGGCACATAATGCGATGCATGAATGATGTGATGTGGACTTGTACATCCGGAAACTATCTAATTGTTACCAATCAATGTCACCCCATCAATGTCACCCCATTTAATTTAACAATAAAAAAAAGAATCTTAGTTTCTACCCCAGATTGCAAAATTAGAGTCTACATTTTAAAGTTTCAGAAACACCAGCCTTATTCATGTTATCGAATGGCTGGTCTGTGTCAGATGGGGTTTCCCTGTATACACGGCCCCTGCTGGCCCACCCTCCCCAGCACATGTTCCTCTCCCATCCTGCTAATTATGGGTAAAAACCTTCACTGGAACATCCTCTTGCGTTGGTTACATTTCTCCCATTTATTGGTTTCATCACACTTAGTGGGGACAGAAAGGAGGCACCTCTAGCTATGTATCCTTTTCAAGAGGGCACAGGACCAGCAGGAGGGTCAGGGGCTTCAATCACCTGTTTCAAGAGCTGCCCTTTTTCGGACCAGCGTTCACAAACCTGTTCCACACGCAAAGCCTAACTCTACTGGTGGGCTCGTGCTCTGTCCTTTCCTGGCTTGGCTTTTGATATTTCACCGGTTGAGTTGGCTTTTTGAAATGGAGGGTTGGAAGGAGCAGCTCTGAAGACGGGTAGCATATAGCCTGGAGGCATGACTCTGACACGTGTGTGTCCGTTCCCACCCCATTTAGCGCCTTTTGTGTGACAAGACACTGCAGTGAAAGTGGGCCATGGATCCCAGTGCCCGCCCTCCGCTATGTTTAATAGCATCAGAGGACTCCAAACTTATATTTTGCAAATATGAAGTGTCAGCTAACACCCACTTTTTAAAAACCTCACCTCAGGGAGCTTCTGCCGGCTAACTAGGGCCATTCTGGGTCAGAGACAGGCCTGGAAAAGTGGGAGGGGGTGGTGTTTTGGGAGGAGGGAGCAGAGCTTCAGTTTCTGAGTTTCTCTCTGGGGTTAGCTATCTGTTGGGATCTAAAAAGCTGGTCATATGATGTTGGTTTTGGGAGAACCATCTCTAGTATTATCAGCATTCATTTTTTCTAGGAGATAATTCTCTCCTTTTGAGAGAATAGGAATCACCTTTGGAATCACCGTCCCTCTGGACAGTTGCCACACGAAATCTTCATTCCTTATTCTTTCATTCATTCACTTCACTTGTCCTCAAGCTAAATACCTCTTGTGTACTCAGCATTAGGATGGCTGGGAATGAGACAAACTTGGCCCAGCCCCATAAGAACTATTAATAGGAGTCAAACCGAAAATAGACGACTAAGGAAGCAATCACAAGAAACTGTAGGCATCTTTTGATACACATAGGAATTCTGAAAAGTCACAGGAGTGCCCTGTATATTTAAAAATGGCAGAATAATGATCCAAACAGATTGAACAGAGTTGGGATTGTTTTCTAGAAGTTACGAGATCTATGTGGTCTTTCACCTTGTTCGTTAAGAATTTGTGTTTCAGAACTTGTACTTCTGGTGAGGCAGCCTTTCCTCAGTCCCTGTCCCCTCTGACAGGCCAGGGAGTCTATAGAATCCTGTCGAACCCATTCCGACGTGGCCAGGAGGCTCCAGGGAGAAATGCTCTCCAGCGGAGAGCTGGATGCTGGAGGCCTGCTGCTGAAGCTAGGCCACTGGAGAAGGAAGGATGTCACAGGAGGCGGGGGCGGGCACAGCATGCAGCTGTGCTCAGAACTGACATTACCAGCGCCTCAGAGAATTTAAATCCATCCACCAGTGTGTTTGCTTCCTAGGGCAGCTGTCACAAACCGGCAAACACTGGGTGGCTTCAAACTGCACAAGTGCACTCTCACAGTTCTGGAGGCTAGAAATTCAAAACCTTCCTTCCTCTCCTAGCTTCTGGTCAGCCCTGCTAGTTCTTGGCAGTTCTTGACTGACAGCACATAACTTCAGTCACCGCCTCCGTCACCACAGGGCCCTGTTTCCTCAGTGTCCCCCTGCCTTCACCTGGTGTTCTCTTCCCTGTGTGTCTGTCCCTGTATCTCTCATAAGGACACCAGTCATCTTCATTTACATCTCAATTACATCTACAAGGACTGGCTTTTGAAATAAAGTACTATTCACAGGTACCAGCTTTTAGGATTTCAATGTCATCTTTTGTGGGACATGGTTCCACCTGCCACAGCAGCTTCTGCACAGACCTACTAACTCAGTAGTTCTACTAAGGACTCAGAGAGGAACTTGGTGCTAAGTGCTTTAAGAAAGGTGGAAAAGAGTGCTTTGAGAGGCCAGAGACATTGACCCAACAGTGAGCAGTTGTGGGTCCTCAGGCCAGTACCAGAAGCGCTCTGTTTTATCATCAGTAAAATGAAAGTAGTAGCTCCTGTCTTGTATCAGAGTTGCTCATGATCACATAAAATGTGATCAAATGACACATAAAAATGACTAAATATTTGGCTCACTGTCTTATAGTCTGTAAGCTCTCTGAATATTAGCTACTTATTATGGTCTCCATAGGCACCATCTTTATCTTTCCTTGGACCTCAGTTTCCTCATCTAATGAGGGTTGTATTAGATGGCCTTGAGGAGAACAAACTGCTCTGAGATGCAGAGACAGCTAAAAGGACCAAGAAAAGGAGTACCATGTGAGCTTCCCTGTGTTCCTTGTAGTCAAAGATGAAACAGGAAGGAGGAGATACTGAGTAGAGACATCCTTCTGTTCTTTCCAGCTGGCTGCAGGGATAACTGGCAGATAGGACTGCGAATAATCAGCAGGGGATTCTCTGCTTCCAAGCAGCTCTGGGCAATGTAAAAACCACCCAGGACTGTCAAAGCTCTGCTATCTTCCTCTATAACCATGCTTTGGAGCAGGGGTCCTCAAACTATGGCCCATAGGCCACATGCAGCCCGCCAAAAACATTTATCCGGCCCACCGGGTGTTTTTGCCACCACTGCCTGTCCTGCTTAGCAGCTGACTCATCCTGGGCCCACAGTCCTGCCCTCCAATGGTCTGAGGGACAGTGAACTGGCCCCCTGTTTAAAAAGTTTGAGGACGCCTGCTTTGGAGGGCTAGCATATTTCCTTGCTTGAGGTTGATAAGGATCAGGAACCAGTGGCTCATTCTTAAACAGCTTCACCAGAGACTCATTTCTCAAAAGTGAGCAAATAAAAACTATTGCATATTTTTAAGAGGCAAAAGAGGCAGCTAGAGGTTGATGGATGAGGAGTGGTGGGATGATAGCACTCTTATTGGGAAGTAACAGCCTGAGAGGCTTTTCACTTTATGAATGTGGTCACTGGGGATTGACAGCAATCTCAGTGATGCTACGAAATGTTCTCACTTTCCTTAACTAGGAAGGGATGAGAACAGAAGTGCCTGCTACTTTCCTTAAGCAAAATGGTCATAAACGCATAGTGTCTCCAAGCTGGTGATTTTAATGCGTGGGGCTGTGAACCCCACTCAGGGGGAGGGGTGGAAATGGAGGTGTGGCTGGAAAGAAGCCTGGGCATGCTAAGGATGCTGCTGGGTAGACACTTAGAGACAAGGCACACTCTATTGTAAGGCCTCAAATAGCACATGCTACCTTGATAACTGTGAACCTTATAGGACTCCAGACACCTAGCTGTGAGGTCCCATCTTCTGACCAGGTAGGCTCTGCAGCTGTGAGAAAGTCCTCCATACACCTAGTTCCTCTATCTGCCAAACCAGCTCTGCCCCATCTGGTCCCTGTCTTCCCTGCCAGCCTGGGAAAGAATTCAAACAAGCCAACCATTCTCTCACGGGAACCAGGGGACACCTCACTGTCTTATTACTACAAAGCTGGCCTGTCTAAGCCCCTCTGGTTCACTGTCTCCTGGGTACAACCTTGGTGTGACCCTGCATGGTGCACCGTGCCCTCCTCCCCTGGGCTGTGACTATAGTATGTTACTAACAAACTTCCATTGATCTTATCTAGCCAATAGCAGGTGTGTGTGTGTTGGCCATCCCAGAACTCTAGGGCTAGACTCCCTCACTCACCAAGGAGGTAGAGTTGGTAAACAAAATGCCCACACCCTTCTGTCTTAGAAGTTTAAACTGAGTCCCAGACAGAAGTGATTTGGCAAAGGTTCCAGAAGATTTTAATATTAGGGACTATGGAAGTATAAAAAATTAACAATCCATACTCTTATTCAATGCTAAGTACCCTTTTAAGCATTTGCCATACATGTATTATTTGATTTAATCCTCACAAGTACCTTTATAGTACCCAATCTCATTATTATTAATATTATATTTTTAAGGAAGTTTTGCACAGAGAGGTTGAGTAACCTTCCCAAGGTCACACAGCTAGTAAAGAGCTTCAGTTCAAACCTAATGTCTGTGGATTCCTTAACTAACTTTCTGGCCCTGCTCTAAATTTCTTATGCAAATTTTAGTTTAGAGAGTTTCAATAACTTGCTCAAAGTAATAAATGGTATTACCTGGATTTTAAGTCTGCCATTCTGACATCTATGCCCAACTCTCTGAACCACACTGTTCAGTGATCCAAAGCCTCTGCCTCTAACAAGTAGTCTAACATGCTGTGGAGCTGGGTGGTGGCATGGAGTAAGTGGAAACAAGAAAAGGTCAAAGAGATGCTGTCACTAGAATTCAAATAGGGTTCTAAAGGAAATAGAATGTTTGTTTCTCTTTTTCTTTCTTCCTTTCAAAGGCTTTGGTTATAAAGTGAAGAAGGGCTCTATCCACATCTGTGATTGTTTTTATATCCACATTTTATAGAATAATTACTATTGTACTAAGTACATTACTAAATGTTTTATGGTAGCTATTATCCCTATTTTATAGATATGGAAATGTCTACTATCTATCTATTTAACTCTGCTCTTTAACTTTTTATTTTATGTGGTCAAATAATTTTCACCAACATTTTAGGCTCCCAAACTTAGTTGTTAGAAAGACTGTGGTTTGAACTTGGAACTCCATCACTTAATGGCAAGTAGAGTCTTGAACATTTACCAGTATTTAACTTCTCCAAAATTCAGTTTCTCATATCGTGGAGGCAATTGCCATCAGACAGGGTGGTTGAGAAAATTAATAGGACACTGCATGGTAAGCATTTAAGTGAAGCCTAGAATGCAGGAAGTATTTGACAAGTGATAGCCTATTATTTATGGTGCTTCTGTGGCAGGTGAAACTCTAAGAGTCCTGTATTTTGACTTCCTCATTTTCTTTAATAGATCTCTGAGTGGGAAGGAGACTAGTTCAAGATACCACAGCAATGAGTAATGCCCAAATCAAGACTGTATATCATTGATCTCATGCATGGTAGAAATTGTGATAGGCATTAGTCTCAGAAATATTTTTCACCCTTTTAATGTGGCTGATGGTATATCATAAAACACAGTGTTCCTCTTAACTAACTTGTTTTGAGTTGCGTCAGAACATTTACCACTAATTACTGATCGAACTCTATGACTTACATAGGCAAGCAAACTAACTTCCTGGCCTTGTTTTCTTGCCTATGTATATCATATTCTCTGGAGCTTCCAGTAGCATGAGCTATTGTCTTCCGTCTTCCATTTTCTTTATCACACAGTGATTTAGTAGCTCAGAGGCACCTTATTCATGCAACAGGTCTGAATGATTCTGTAGTTTGCCTTAGGCTTAGCTCTTGCAAAGATGCTGGGGATAAAGGTCAAGAGAAGTGATCCTGGTGTGGTGACAGCTTGACATTGTGTACCCAGTAGTTGGCCAGTGCCTTGTGGGTCAAAAGATCTCAGTCTTGAATAGAATGAATGGCTGAAAAAACTGCATCCGTGAGGATAGTCTAGTTCAGTGAACTGTTAAGTCGGGCTGACCACCATGTATGGGTGAGAACAAGTTCTACTTGCCAGTTAAAACTCTTGAATGAGTGGCTAAAGGCAGCCGGAAATGAAATACAGGTGGTCAGTATGACAAAAAGTGGCAAGTTCCCATGATTTCCCTTGTATTAAGTCTTCATTGCTTTCCCTACATTAAATAATACATACTTGTGGACATAAAGTGTTACAGAAAATATCCCTGGAAAATATCCCTGTACTTAAGTAATTTTCATTGGCTGGCCTTTCAATGTCATAGAAGCTCTTTCCTTTATTTGTCTGTTTCTCCATGGCCTCCAAAATAGATCTGGGCTCATGGTAGTAGCTCAGTACATGAACACAGAGAAGCTTCCCTGAAAGATCAACTGTCCGTCCAAGCAAGAGACCTTGAATCAAATGTTAAAATTGTGAACTTCAGAGTGGAACAGAAACACTTCTTTGAGGGTAACTAATTCCGTGATTGTGGCTCAAAGAATTTTTGCCCCATTTATGAAATGGGGATAATAATATCTACCTTACAGAGCTGCTGTGAGGACTACATGGGATGTGATGATTATCTGAAGCACTTAACATAATGCTAGATGTGTAGCAGAATCTAGTTCAGAACAGCTGATGAAAGACATGTGTGCTGTCATCCACTCGATTGATTCTTTTCCTGTCCCTCTGGATGTATAACCATGGCCGGTGAGATTTAATGAGTTCCTAGCTCATCTTTTGTAAAATAGAAAGGCTAGTATTTAATATGCCATAAATCTTGTAGGAATTCTTTTGATAAAATGAAAAAACGTTCAGAAGAGAAAAGTTAATTTGGAAATAATTTAGAGTTATAACCCAACTCATAATTATTTGCAGGTGACATGCATGCTGTACCAACTATAAAATCTCAGAATTCCTTTCTCAGCTTTTAATCCATATCTTGACTATCTTCCCAGTGTCCATTGGGCAAAAATTAATTTGATTTAATCAAAGTTAAATAATTGGGAAAGACAGCAAATAGGTCCCTAGAACTGATATCCCTTGGCAACAACCTTGGGTTTAATTTGAATTTAGAAGACATTGTGGCAGAAGAGATTCTTGGAATGGAGGACATTGGCAGTGACTGTGTTGAATGAATGAATGAATGAATGAATGGAGTTTCTTGGATATTGGCTTAATTGCCAATTGAGGTCTTTTCTGAATCATAGAATCAGAGAATCTGTAAGTCCAAGTTTCTCTGCTTTTCAACAATTAGTTTAAATTACTGGGAAAATACAGAAATCAAGAGATGAAAGAAAGAGCATGATTTCTTTTCTTTATGTATGAAGTAGGGGCAATGTTTCCCTCCTTGTACCTGACAAAGCCACAGGAAGGAAAAGAAGTAGATACTCTGCAGGGCAAATTGGCCTCACTTTTCTCTGCTAATGCACATTAATGCCCCACAGGAGGACTCTGATTTTTCCAGTGGTATACATTTGCACAGTTGGGCTCATATTTTGCTCTCAAGTTCAATGGTTCTCACACCAACGCTAATACAGTAAGTACTAAAGGAAAATCAACATGCCAGTCACTGGTACCTCATTCCTGTGTTCTTGGCATTACCTGCAGGACCTTCCACCCATTACCAGAGAGATACAGAGGAACCTTGTATCCACATCTTACAAAAGCATATTTGCATCTTGACATAGGGCTCTTGAATTTGTCTCTTGCCTTAAGAGATTCCAAGAGTGAGCCCTGACCATGAGTTTCACTCTTTTTCTTGAGCAAGCTAGAGTTGTAAACAGTTTCTGATTTTTCTAGCTAGGGTTAGAAAGCTTGCCACCAAAGTTCTGACTGATAAAACTGCCATCTATGTGTTGGGTACTGGCTGAGGCTCTGAGAATTCTATGGAAAGCAACCATTGGTGCACGTCCCCATGCTTCAGATGGTTTAGAGGAGCATTTCCAAAACAGACTTACTCTAAAAAATTGTACATAGTTCAATGATAAGTTATAACAGCTTGGAAGAGAACAGTAGTGAAGCCTTCCCTCAGAAAGTAATACAAGAGTTTAAATCTGGAGAATGATTAGGAATTAAGAAGTTGAGCAGAAAAGGCAGAAGAATTTCAAAGGGGGCAAGGAACAGCACAAGTGTGAGAAAATGTGGCAATAAATGCCCTGTGGTAGGAGATGGAAACACAGTTGGGTGGAAAAGAGGTCTGTGTAGCAGGCTAGGAGGACAAGGAGGAAAGTGGTTGGGGGTGATGGCTGGAGAGACAAGTAGGGAAGATCACACAAGACCCTGCAGGCCATTTTCAGGGGTGTTGTCTTCACTGTAAGAATGAAAAGCCATGTAGTTCATGCTGTTATATTGTAAATTCAAGGCACATAGAAGTTAAGGTGTATTTGTCTAAGGCTGCATATCCCTCATGTGACAAAGTTGGGTCCAGAACACATACTTATGATACCCAGGTGACCTATAGAGTAAAAACACTTGATAGTCCATATTGTTTGGAAGATATCAACAAAACAACGACCTTAAATGGACTTGGAAAATCACTAAGTTGCCTTCGATGTACATTCCCAACATAACACACTATACCTCTCTCAATTTTATATATGAACTTGATGTATGACATATGCTGTGACTTCTAAAAACATGTATCTACCAGCAAGTGATACCCATACAACTTCATATTCGTTAGGATAGTTTTTTGGTTTTTTTTAAAGCAACAGAAAGTAATAAGTTGGTGAATATTTAGAGAAATTAGAACTTGTGGGTGTTGCTGGTGGGAATGTAAAATGGTACACAGCTGCTGTGCAAAAACAGTATGGGGCTTCCTCAAAAAGTTAAATGGAGAATTGCCATATAGCCCAATTATTCTTTTAGGTCTATACACAAAATTAAAAGCAGGGATTCAAATAGACATTTGTACATGTAATGTTCGTAGCAGCCTTATTCACAATAGCCAAAAAGTGGGTACAACCAAAAGTCCAGTAGAGATCAATGGCGAACCAGAAGGCAGTATACACACACCATGGAATGTTATGCTGCCTTATAAAGAAAAGAAATTCTGATACATGCTACAACATGGATGAACCTTAAACACATTATGCTCATTAAAATAAGCCAGATTTGTTTAAATGGGCAAACTTTGTATAATTTCACTTATAAGATACCTAAACATACCTTTTCAGTTTAAATTATTTTAGTTATTCGTATTTCCAAATGAAGTCTTTTCCAAGAGTGTTTTATCCTGGGGTTCCTCAGTCGTGGTTTATTAACCTTGGCAATCAGACTCCTGGAGAGGATCCAAGGAAGTAGCAAAATACACACGTTTTATTTCTGGGCAGAGTGTCTGCCTTCTGAGATGACCAGAAGTCTGGACATTCCTTCAAGTGCTGCCGATGAGTGGCTGTATTTCCCATACACTGTCTTTCTTAGGAAGTATCTTACTTGTTCAAATGTCTCAGGACCTGGGTTTGAAGCCTCTCACCATAGGGAAAGTCCTAGTGGACCCCCACACTGTCCTGGTGCCCTGAGGCCTTGGCTCTTGGAAGCAAACATAATCCTCCAACTGTAAATGGATAAGCAGGGAATGGAGGACAACTATCACCTCCCTCGTTCTAGTCACCACATTCCTCTTAATATAGTCTGGAGCCTTTAGGACAGCCACTCTTAATCATGTTATTTCTCACTTTCAAACTTAAAGTTGATCTTCTCATTTGCTTACTAAAATCCCTTCTATGTCATTCCACTGTTTTTAGAAAAAAAAATACAAAAAAATTTTTTTCAATTGTTTTTGACAGAGATAGAGTGACAGAAACAGAGAGAAGGGGGAGGGCCCACAGCAGTCTCCATAGTTTCACATCACCAGTTTTTGACATGGTTTTTGTTCTACACAGGTGGGCAGCAGCCATGCAGAGTGGGGGCTGGGCTGGGGGCTTCCCACATGGGAGGCGTGCCCCCTTGAGCCAGTGGCTGAACTGGGGGGCAAGAACTGAACTGGGGGCCTCCCGCATGGGAAGCACATCCCAGTTGAGCATATGGGTCTACACGGGCCGGGGCCGGGATTCAATCCTCAGTCCCTGGGGTTGCAAAGCAAGCACTCAACCCTCTGAGCCATCCTGGCTTCCCTGAAATTCTTAATGTAATCTCTAGGGACAGAGTTGGGAGTAATGGAAAAGACGGTTCATGCTTCAAAATAATCTTAACCACCTCCTTTACCTTTCTTACCCAACTTATGTACTTGACTTGTTTCAGCCTTCATTACTGTTCCTAAAAACCAGCACATTAAGAGATTTAAAATGTACGTTTTTGTTCAAAATAAAAAATACACCTTACAAAACACTTTTAAAATCTAATTATTTATTTATTTATTTACTTTTGGAGGGCATTCCCACCTCTGTCTTGAGATTTTTATATCTGGGGGGAAAATAGGATGTTTTAATCAAGTACCTTATATTCCTTTCCCCCACCCCCAATCTTCTCTTAATAGTGAAACCCATAAATTTCTCTGGGAACAGCTGTCTGATAATAAGCATCCATTGTAACGAAAAGATTGTGTAGCCCCCAGTGGAAGCTATATCATTGCAAAATTCTGAATTCAAGTATTTGTTTTGTTGGTTTTTGTTGTTGTTATTGTTTTGTTTCATTTTTTTGGAGTCCATAGCTCAGACTTCTGCTAGATTCATAGATTCAGCAGTGAGATGAAGCTTCTAAACTATTCTTGCTCCCAAGTAATAAGCTCTGTTGCTACATAACAACAATACTGTCACACAGTTTATAGTTTAACAAGTACTTTGATGCATGTTATTCCTCTAATCCTTTCCACAAGTCTTTGGAGGCTGTTCAGAACCAGCCCTCCCATGTTACTGTTGATGATTCTGAGTCTTAGAGAGTTTAAGTGGTTTGCTCCAGAATTCTCTACTGGTAGAAATAAGGGTGGGGATGCAGGCTCTTCTGACTACTAGTCTCTTGTGGTTGGGGGAAGAAATATTTAATGCTTTGTTTTTACTGATGATAAAAGTAACATGTCCATTGTAGAAAATAAACATAGCAAAGTATAAAAATGAAAATTAGAAATGCTTTCATTCCTACCATCTGGTGAACCACTGTTCACTTTTAGTGTGTTTCCTTCCAGGTGCATGTGTGTGTGTGTGTGTGTGTGTGTGTGCGCGCACGCGCGTGTTCAGTTATATGTACGGTATGTGGATTCTCACTGAACTGGGATCATATTGCGTTGTAACTGACTGAGAGCAGGTATGCAGTAATGATAATGGAGCTATCTCTGCGTGTGTGTAATGTAACCTGGGTCTCATTTTCTTCTCCTATCTGTTAAGAATGAAGGAACTCACCAGGGCCAAAGGAAGGTCAGCTCCTATTCAGCCCCGTGTTATTTGCCTACAGTTTCAGAGAACATATTCCTGGGAACAGAGGGAGAGCAAAATCGATCAGGGCCACATAGGTGTAACAGAAATCATACAGGTCGACGTGACTTAGGACAATGAAAGGTCATGGAAGGTAGTTTGACATAAACAGCCTTCCAGGTATCACAGGGGTCCCTGGCTGGCTGAGGAGTGAGCACAGAGGGAGACACTGAGCAATGGGCCGGAGAGTGGAGGAGGCAGTGCTGTTTAGACTTCAGCCATGGGCTGTGTTGATAGACTGGGGTCTGCAGTTCTGCTCTGCTAACTAGTCATGTGACATGGGAGAAGTCTCTGATCCCCAGTGCTCGCCTCTGTGAGATGGAGATAAATACGTAATTGATGGCAACCCTTTCTGTAGTACCTGGCATGGAGAAAGCATTTGACAAATGGCAAATTTAAACACAGGGGGTCATCGTACTGCTGTGTGGTAGGGCCTGGTCTAGCTTGCTTTGGTTGGATTTTGTGGGAGATGCTCCACTGCATTGGTTTGTTGGTGACATTCCTAGATTCTGGCAGTGCCAGCTATTCTCATGAGTCTCTGCTACCTTGGTGACTCTGCCCCCACCACTCCCACATCCACCTGGTCAAACCTGCTAATTCAACTCAGCACCTCTATGAAGGGCCTGTCATCTGCTATGGTCACCACTGTGGATTTAAAAGGACAAATAAGAACCCAACTCTTCTCTCCAGGAGTGCAAGCAAACAAATAAACCAGAATGTTAAGCTCTGTGCACCCAAATGGAAAGTAGAGTGTGGTACATGTGTCTCTCTGGGCGGGCTTACAGCTCAGAGGAGGGCCGAGCCCTCTCCATAAATGGGGGCAGGAGCAGCCTTTCATGCTGCTTCACAAATATTCCGAAAGGAGAAGCAGGCACGTCACACAGCGTAAGCGAATTCAAAGCCTGATCACATCATTTTTTTCCCCTCTGCAAAGACAGGTTTATCCTGAGGACTTGGATGATTGATTATTGCCTCCTATAGGGCAGCCTGTGTAGTAGAGTCGTTCGAGGGCTGGCATATTCTGCAGGACTGTGCAAGAGAATTGCCACCCACTTCCCATCCTGCCTGTTTCTCTGCCTTCTAGCTTTATTCTTTCCCCTCTCACACTCTAGAATTCGTAGGTAAACCACATTCCAGTGTGTCCACATTCTACCTTCATGAAGCTTCTGATCTACCAGTAGATACAGAGAAGTAAATACATATCAAGTGATAGTCTTGCCTTGGTGAGAATAAGTAGAGTCCCACAAGAGCACACAGAGGGGCCACCTTAGCGAAACCTGCTGAGTCACTGTGTCCTGTAGAACAGGCCTAGAGCTGAGGGACAATGACAAGCCACCGCTATGGGCAGACAGTGAAGTGCTTCAGCGTGGCCAGCTTTGTGCGCACACTTGTGGATAGGGTGTGCTAAGTTGTTTCTGTGCTGGGATCTGGTTGAGATACACGTTCTGCCCTGGCTGTGCCTCATTCCAAGAGTGTGAGTCCTTGTGGCCTTAACTTTCTAATAGAAAATTCATAGCATCAATAACAGAGAGAGAGAGAGAGCCCATAGGAAGGTTTGGGCATAAATGTTTTAGGATGTAATTACCAAGCACTTCATTTTTATGCTAATGCAGGAACTTCCTTTTCTCTGAAGCTATTAAAACAACAACAACAAACAGGCCATGTCATCATTTCTCTGTAATGGTCCAGAGGGGATTGATTTCTCCCATTGTGTGGCATTTTCTCCAGATTTCAGTGGCAAATCATCCAGTACATTGTGTATGGAAGGGTAGCTCCAGCTTTTGATAAAGTAGATAGACCATAAAGTCAGAATGCTTGAGAATAAACCCAGGTTCCACCGTTACCTAGTAGTATGGCTTTAGACAAGTTACTGAACCTTTCTGGGACTCCCTGTAGATCGTGAATAAATCACCCCCTACAGTGAAGGTTTGACAGGTTTAAAGCTGAGGCACCTAGGTGCCTAGGACAGTGCCTGGAGTGAAGGAAGCCTCATATAAGTGGTGGGTTTAGTGGAGATGATTACTCCGCTCCATTGGTCAAAAATATGTTTCTTGGGAAAGAAGAAATTGGCACTGGATTTTAAGCCGTTGTGTAGTGGGGTATTTGAGTGCCTCAACTCTCTGAGGAGGAGAATTAAAGAAGAGTTAAGTAGCTCATCCTTTTGCATGTATTGACATGACCCCAAAATGTAAAGTGTTTTTTTCAGTGGTCACAGTAAGAATGTATATCGTGGTCCCTGAAATCACTCTGTCAAAATCCCTTCTTCTCCATGGGGCCCCTCCATGCTTAATTAAGGGCACCATTTTTCTACTAAGATCTGTATCAGTGTGTATGTAGCCCAGCAATTCTCAAAGTGTGGTTCCTCATATCACTAGGACACTATTTTGTTTTGTTATGTTTGTGTTTGTGTGTTTGTTTCACTGTGTTGATATTTGACTGATGGTGCAAAAGCAATGATAGAAAAGGTTTGTGGTGCATTAGCACACAATTCAAGTGGCACCAAACCATACTAGGGGTCATTATATACTTCTTGGTGCATAGTAGCAATGCATTAAAATTAAAAAAAAAAAAAAAGCCAGTTTTACTTAGGAATGTTCATCAGGAAGTAGTAAAAGTTATTAATAGTATTAAACGTAGACCCTCGAGTCCACATCCTTTTAGTATTCTGTGTGATGGGATGGGAAGTGTGTGTGAAGTGTTTCTGTTGTGTATTCACCTACGCTGGCTGTCTCAGGAAAAATCATTCCTGCTGCTGTTTGAACTGTGAGCCACAGTAGCAGCTTTTTTTGTGGAACTCCACTTAAGTGAGGAAAAAAGAAAAACGACAGACACCAAAGTTTTCAAAACCACAGTTTATTCAGTTCACATTTTTTGAAAATCCAAACAAAGTGAGCTTGTCACTTCAAGGGAAACAACTTGGGAGTGTTCTCAGTAATAAAATTTTGAACTTGAGGCAAAATTTAGAATTTAAAAAACTTGTACCTGCCTCTGCAGTGAGCTTAACAATTTCCTGGAATTCTGTTCTGATGAGATGGGAGGTAAGATTATGTTAAATGTGATTTTTGATATTATGTTATAAAATGTGTCAACATTTGGGAGATTTGCATTAGTCTGATAGACTAATACATATTGTGATAAAATTATGCATGGGTAACAGATCCATTCAAGATAACCAATCATTGAATTTCAGTGTAATAAGGTACAGAATTTCATTAATATGATTGCATATTTCCCATCATGATCACTTAAAATTGTACCATTTGTTGATTTTTATTGTAGACTAAAAGAAGAATATCCATGATTACTTTGGAAAGGTTATTAAATTACTCCTCCCTTTTGCCACTACATATATTTGTGAGATGAGATTTTATTCATGCATTTCAACCAGAGGAACATATAATGACAAATATTTCCGTTGTTTTTATTAAGCCAAACATTAAAGAGATATGCAAAATAAAGCAGTGTCACACTCATTAATTTTGGGGGAAATTCATTTTTTTAATAATTTTTATATTAACATATACTAGATTGAATATAACTTTGAACAAGTATACATTTATTTTTGTGTTTTAATTTCTCATGTGGACATATTGATAGATAGAACCCACGTAAACAAAAGCTATTTGGAGTCCACAATCATGTTTAGGAGCATGACATGGTCCTACATTCAAAAAGCTTGAAAATCACTAGTGTACCAAAGACAGCTGATCAGTAAAGAGGATTCAGAAGAGTCCTTTTTCTTAAACACACACAAGAAAGGACTATGGAGAAGGAGTGGGAAGGGGAAGGAGGGAGAACTCCTGTTAATAAGTTCGTATGGTCTTCATTTTTTTTTTTTTTTAAGCTGCTAAATTTTCTTCCAAATTGGATATGCTAGAATTTTGAGTAACTTTTTGCTTCTATGCATGATTCTGTGGGAGATACCAAGACTAAAACTACAGAGAGAGAGAGAGAGAGAGAGAGAGAGAGAGAGAGAGAGAGAGAATGGTAGGTGTGATGATTATTAACTTGGGCAAATAACATCATTTCCTTGAACATAGTTTTTTTTAAGAGAGGTTTAGTGTGAATGGTTTATAACTGCCACCCCCAGCTTCTGAAAAACTCCTTAGATCAATTTGACTATTAATCTCAGAAGAATCTCTTACATGGGATATTCCTCTAAATACCTTTGGGAAACTGGAAAATAAAAATTTAACATCTAGATGTAAACTTAGAACAATCTGGTCAATGTTTATGAGCATGACTTAATGAAGCTCTTAGTTTACCAAATAATTTAACAACTTGGTGAGCTTTCCCCTTGAAAAAGACCCTTCTATAAATATCTTTTGGGATTGAACCAATCAATGGCTGTTAAGAGTTTCTTAAGGACCCTGAGGTTGAATGATGGCTTCCTATGTCCTGATTCTTACATATGTTTGGTATTCTAGACACTTTTTCACATTCAATATCCATTCTCACGTCCACACAATCCAGTGCTATGAATAGAGAGAACACTGTCGTTCTAATATTACCCTTGGGAAGACTGAGGTGTAGCCAGGTTCAGTGACTTGTTCAAGTTATCATTGTTGCCTCATGGGCTGCTCAGTTCTTTGATCCCTACCTTGCAGAGCTCATGTTTTCCCTGGGGAAATGAACATTGCGCATATGATCCCACTGGACAATACGGTAGGAAAAAATGGAGCATGAAGAAGGATCAACTGCCTTTATGTTCTCAGAACTGTCACTCAACTGGTGCACATCACTTAACATCATTGGCAGTGCAGGTTGGGTTTTTTTTTCCCCATTCATCTTATATAATAATTGTATGTCATAAGTAGTTGAAGTGTGAGAATTAAAAGAATAAATAAAAAGCAAACACAGTGCATGCATGACAACTAATCGTTGGTTAAGCAGTGTTGTTTTTTTTTTCGTCATAGTTGGTAAGAGAGTCAGAGGCAGGAAAGATCACTTTGTGTTGGTATCTCCCCATTTCATGTCTGTCTCTAAAGTACACATGGATTTTTGGTCTGTGAAGACTAGAAGCAATGTTTTGGGAAGGCAGGTGTATTTTGGGCTAGGTCCAGGATGAGCAAAGATGAAGTAAAAATGTGAATGGACCATGGAGTGAGGATCACCAGGATATGTAGGTGCTTCCGACTGTGATGTTTACATTAGCATTATATGAGATTCTTCCACACATCTGTGTTCGGGAATTTCCCCATTTTTGGTCTCTACTCTCTCTACATCACTTTGCCTAAACACCTATGTGCTGGCTTCCAGGTGTACACCTCTTAGCATATCCCCTCTCTGGAACTCAGCACCTGCGTGTCTGTCTAATCATCTTCGTGACGACCATCTCCACTTGGAAATCTAGAGGAATCTTGAATTCAGCCTACAGAAGTGAGGGCTCTTGATTTCCCCTGCAAACCTGCTTCTCTGTAATTCGGTAAAGGCACCACAATTCACCCACTTGCTCAATTCAAATGCCTACTACTGCATCTTGATTCTTCTCCGCCGTCCATCTTCCATTCAGTCAATCATCATGTTCTTCCTGTATAACCCATGAACTACACCCAGGAACTGTTTACATCTCTTCTCTGGGGTGATTATCTGGTTCAGTCTCTCTCATCTTTCATTACGAACATGGCCGTCATCTTCTAACCTGCCCTGTCCCATTGTACCACCCCCCACCCCCATCCAATCTATTTTCCACTCATCAGTCAAAGCATGCATTTGAAACATAAACCACAGCAAGTCACTGCCATACTTAAAATTCAAACAATTTCCTAATGAATTTAGACTAAACCTCAAGTTCTGTAGTGTCTCCCTCCACACCGTGTGTATAACAGCCCTTCTGTTCCCTAGACCTCCTCTCATGATAGAACACATGCCCTCTCTACTTAGAAATGGCCTCTGTGTTTTTTTCCCCCTCAGTCTGAAATGCTCTTCTCACAAACCTTTGCATGGATGGCTTCTGATCAGTGAAGTCACCACTTAAACATCCTTTGAATAGATTAGTGCTTCCATCTACTTCTCTTGGTATATATCTGAGAGGGTTGGCTTTGTTGTGTAAAAATCACACAGTTGTGAATACTGGCACTTCTGCTGCTAGAACTCCTCAGGTACTTTTCCTTTCTCCTATAGAGACGTGTGTTTATTTATTTGTTTAAGGAATGTCGATTCACTAATCTCCCTCCATGCCTTTCTAAGAGGTAATGTACATGTGCAATCCCATTTAATCCCACACCCACCCTGAGATCTGGTTCCATGACTCTGCACATTTTACAGTTGTGACCAATGCCACACAGTTAGTTGAGTACCAGAGCTAGGATTCAAATCCTTATCTGTCTAACGCTAAAGCCTATTTTAATATTAGGTTTATATACTTATAAAGTAAAATAACTTTACAAGTAAATGGCAAATCTATTATCTCTTTAAATGAATATTTCCATCTCTACTGCGTAAGTAACTAATCATATTAGTATTATAGATGCAGCTCACGGCATTGTTTTCATAGGGAGGGGTAAGTCCCCATCTCTTTAGAATCCTCCTATTATTTTTCTTGGTATGCCCAGTGCTAAATGGCTTTTAAATAGCAATTTAACTGCCCACAGAGAGACCTTAGTTTATAAATTTTCTTAGTGCACATCAGTGTTGTTACTTTTTCCCTGCTTTGGAAGGTTTGGTTTAGTTTATGCTTAAAATAATGGATGGATACAATTTGTAAGCATGTCACCAGTTACTACATTTGAAAAGGAAAATGTGTTTATATACATATTTTCCTTTTAGTCTGTTTCTGTGGAGATTAAAACATATCTGGCACCTGAGGCTACAGTTGTAGCAGAGAGAAATCTTTTAAAATACATTGCATCAGAATGTTCTAGCTGGAGGGGACACTGGGAGTGGGTGACAGAGAACGCTGGTCTCATCCCATCTGTGGTCACGTAACAAGGCAGTGGTGGTGTGGTGGGCTGTGAATCATAGTTGATTCAGTAAGAGGAAAGGGGGCTTCCTTTCTAAGCCTGATTTTCCTTCATTTCTAAAATGTGGGCAGTAACAGTGCTTAGCTCCGAGGGCAATAGTTATATGCTTCACACAGAAACTGTTTGTCACTGTGCCTGACCCACATGGGCACAAGAACCACCAGCTGTCCCTCGCCTCTTTTTGTTCCTTTCTTCTGTGTTAGCATTAAGTCTCACTGACAGACTTTTTTTTTTTTTTTTTTTTTTTTTTTTAAGCCTCTGAAATTGTGTACTGTTTTCCCCTCTTGATGCTAGAGATTTATCATGGTTATCTGGGAAATACATGATGATTTTGTGTTTTTTAGGGTCCATTAGACATCATTTCCTCTTCACTTTTAAACAAAACTTAGTGCTTACCAAACCAAAATTCATGTGCCTGATGTTTCAAAAGACCAAACCCCACAATGTCAGTTTGGCATAAAGAAAGTTCATTGGGGGATGCCTGGATGGCTCAGTGGGTTGAGCATTCACCTTGCAGCCCCAGGGTCCGAGGATTGAGTCCTGGGCCCGGCCTATGGGGACCCATATGCTGAACTGGGGCAAGCTTCCCACATGGGAGGCCCCCTCTTCGGCCCCAGCTCGTGGATACGTGCCTCCCATGCAGGAGGCCCCTGGCCTGGTTCCCACCCTGCACAGCCCTCTGCCTACCTGTGTGGAATGAAACCATGTCAAAAACAAATGACATGCAGCTATGGAGACTTCTCTGGGCCCTCCCCCTTCTCTCTGTCTCTCTCTCTCTTTGCCAAAACAATAAAATAAATCTTAAGAAAAAAAAAAAGAAAGAAAGAAAAGAAAAAAAAGTTTATTCATTGAGAAAGCACCAACCGAAAATATGGACAACCTAGTAAAACCTCAGATCTATCTTGCTCTCTGGATTGGGTTAAAGGTTTTTAAGGGGTTAGGAGAACTGGTACCGTATGCGGAAGTGCTAGTGGGTCAAGTTCTAATTGGAGGACCCTGGAACTTGGCCATTTGTGGTAAAGGGGAGTCAACACCAGAATTTCCTGGACCATGGACTCATGGTTTCTGAAAGGGTTCTGGTGCTCAAACTCCAGTTACATCCTAGTTTTTTGGTTTTGTGTGTGAGGTGGGGAGACTGGTTCTGGATGCAATGGGAGGTCCAGGTTCTCTCCTGCACATGCTTCAGTGGCATGACTTGGCATTTTGTTCTGTTGTCTTAAAAAATGGCTCAGTATCTTGTGAAAAAGGATAGGGTCATTTTGAGTGTGTTCTGCGGTTACATTAGTTTGGAAAGCTCCATGAATCCAGATCCTGCTTTTCTCCCGTCATTTCCATGGAGTGTTTACTAGAGATCAGCCACTGAACTTGATGTTTATGTACATGTAATGAATAACTTTGTTCACCTTACTCAAAAAAAGCTAGAAACAGCATTATCTCCACTCTTGCATTGAATAAATTAACTGAGAAAGGTTAAATAACTTATTCTGTGTTGTATAGTTTATAAGAAGCAAAGTCAGATTTGAAATCTGGGTCATTTTAACCCAAACAAATATCTTCCCCACTGTACTATAATACCAGTAGGGACCAATAACACTTAACCTTTGGTCTTTTATAATTTTCATGGACTTGGCTACTTGTTTATGACATAGACCTCAAACCCTTCCATGATTAATGGTTAAACTTAAGAGCCAAAGGAGAAGACCCAAACTCATCATGGCTATTGTGCTATCACTCAGACTCAGAGGTGTCAATTAATACCATAGAAAAAGCCTATAATTACCTGGCTTTTCATTCCTCATCAGACCAATGGATCATTTGTTTCTGGATTTTTCCTCTTGTGTAGAGATGTTGGACAGCAATTACACTTGATGTCTACTTCAAATGTTAGAAATACCTTCCAAGTTGCATCAGTCACAAAATCTTATTAATTCTAATGAGCAAGAATTCTCTTACCTATGAAGAAATGTTGTGCTTTTCAGTGTGAATATCTCTAGTTCTACTCTATGAGACTGAGTATCCCTTTGGGCAGCTCTAGTTATTAAAAATCACTGTTGCATTTCTTAGCAATCCATTCTATCTATGCCATCCATGAATTTATTTCACAGAACTTTCATTTTATTATCTTTACATTTTATTTCCAACATATTATCCTCCTATGAGTGCGTTATCTTTGCCTGTTGAAATTTTACTTACCATTCTGATTACCTTTCAGAAGTCATCTCAGGCACAAAGTCTTCCTTTATTCTCTCCTTCAATGCTATACTTTCTCCTCTCCCTGGCCAAAGACAGACAAATCCATGGCATTTTAGTTGAGATAATGAACATTCTATCTATGCCTTGTATAATTCATTTATCTGTTTCTATCTTCATTCTTTAGAGTCTGGGTCTTAGCAAGGTAGAGATTATTGTATAATTAGGATACTTTGAGTTTGTAAGAAATAGCACCCAACTAAAATGGATTTACATGGTACCATATTATCCTATTTATGTAACTGAAATTCTGAGTTAACAGAGAGTTCCAGAATTGCTTAATTCAACTACTTAATAATTCTGGGCCTCAGGATTTTTTTTCCTGTGCATCTCTTGGTTTTCCTCTCATGGATTTCAGGTGGATGCTGCAGCTGCAAACAACATCATCCCAGAAGTCAACATCGGAGGAGGGAAGAAGGAAACAGGTCTATTGCTTCTGTATACCTGGGTTTTTGTTGGGTTTTTGTTTGTTTGTTTTTGTTTTGTTTTGCTTTTTGCTTCTTTGTTTTAATCTGGGAAGAAAATACTTTCCAAAATTTCTTTATTATCATTCTTCTGTCTCATTAATAAGAACTGGTTCAGATGCCTGCCCCAAAACAATGACTGGCAAAAGAGAATGGAATCATCAACATTGATTTAAATCAGTCAAAATTTAGATCATTCAAATGTGTCCCCTGGGGCTGGGGGAGAGGCCTGTCTTTCTGAGCACATTGCCATCTGCATGACTGCTGAATAAAATTGGAATTCTGTTAACCCTCAAGAAGGAAATGGGTCTATTATATAGTCAAAAATATTTGAATATATTGAATCTATATTCAGTAGATGAAATAATATTTGCCACAGTTTTAATAATTTTTGTTTTAATTTTGTTTGAGAGGTGAAAGAGAGTGGGGGTAGGGCCTGGAGCAGTCTCCACAGTTGCACATCATTAATTGTGACATGGTTTTATTCCACATGGATGGATGTGGTGCCGTTCAGGGTGGGAACCAAATCGGGGACCTCCTGCATGGGAGGCGAGAACCCTCGCCGCCATGCTATCCTGGCAGTTACCAGTTGCACACCAGTTCAGCATATGGGGTTGCATGGGCTGGGGCCGGGAATTGAACCCCTGACCTTGTGATTGTGAGGCAAGCGCTCAACCACTGAGCTATCCTGGCATCCCCATGCTGCAGTTTTGACCTAACTATCTCTGTATTTCTCACAATGGCTGCTAAGATCTCAATGAATGCTTATTGGACAGAATTAATTCATTGATTTGATTTACTCTGCAAACACATCATTTATTATATAATAGGCACTGTTCTAAGGGTTAGATATACAACGGCAAATAAAATCAGATGGACCTGCTATGTGGATAGAAATAGCTAAGCTTACTAATGTGAGAAGTTGAGTGCTAAAAACTTTACATGCGTTCTTTCAATTAATCCTCAACCCTCTATGATAAGTTCTCTTAAAATCACAATTATTTCTTTTTATTGTGAAATTTATTAGGATTACATTGGTTAGTAAAAATTATATAGGTTCCTGGTATGCAACTCTTTCCATCACTATTTATTTAGCTCCCCCTCCCTTCTGTCCCATCCCCCTCCCCACTTATCGTCCAGTAACCAC
Source organism: Craseonycteris thonglongyai (assembly GCA_004027555.1). NCBI lineage: Eukaryota > Metazoa > Chordata > Mammalia > Chiroptera > Craseonycteridae > Craseonycteris > Craseonycteris thonglongyai. Next base: position 20,114 of record PVKE010008151.1, on the reverse strand, counting down.
TAAACTATTGACTGTGTTCATGAGATTTTGTTTCTTTGCTGCTTTCAGTTTTATATTCCACATATAAGTGAAGTCATATTGTTCTTAGCTTTTTCTGTCTGGCTTGTTTCACTTAGCATAGTGATTTCGAGTTCCATCCATATTGTTGCAAATGGCAGAATTTCATCTTTTCTTATCACTGAGTAAATATTCCATTGTATACATGTACCACAGCTTTTTTATCCAGTCATCTATCAAAGGGGACTCCACTGGGGAAACTCCGAGAAACACAGCCTCAGTTGAAAATCACAATTATTTCTGGTGAGAAAACTGTTACCCAACAAAGTTATAATTCTTGGCAAAAGTAATAGAGATTCAAGCCACCTTTTGTTTGAATCCTTTTAAATAATATGTCAACATGTATGTAATAGAATTTTCTTGCTTGTTGTAATAATGAACTCTATAACTTCATTCTAATTTGAAGGGCACCTTTGGTATGTTCTCTCAACTTTTCTTAAATTCCTCAAAGGCCTCTTTTATGTTCAGGATTTGGGAGACAAGTCTGTTTACTTGCATGATGTTAGGTGATGGTTCTCCCCTCTTCTCCTGTGACTTTACTACCTGAAGAGTAAGCTCAGACTTTTGAGGAGCTCATTTGTAGACTGGGACAATAGAATGTAGTGGTTGTTTTAACTCCTACTTTTGAATTACCTAATGTTTACTACTGCAAACAATGCCAGAAATGAATTCACACAATTTAGTAATAAGCAAGATGTAGACAACCAACATATTTTTAGTTTTCCCTGTATAATATCTTTAAAAATTGTTACCTATACTTAAAAATGGAAACTTTTTACACAAAACATGGGTTTCCACCTGGTATTGACCAACAGAAGGATAAGCAGGACTAGGGCATATGCTGGCAGAAGGTGCATGCCCTGCCCCCAGGGCAACACCTGGCAGAGCTGAGTCGTGACTGCCTATCTTGGGTGGAACATGGGTTCTTCCATTTGCCATGATAATAAACACATCTACATTTGATTGTTTTACTCATTTTAAGTGAATGCTGGATTAGTCAGAATCTGGTACAACAGACAACTCCAAATTTTCGTGGCACATTGAAAATTGAGTGCAATTGCAAACATTCAGTCTTTGTTCTCGTGATGTGAGATGTGTGGCTCAGCTGGAGCTCTGCCAAGCCAGCTCTCTTCATGGGCATGCAACCTGTACAGTCCCATGGGATCTTATGCAAAGAAGGTCCCACTTAGGACTTAATGTTCTGTTGTCACTATCTTACATTTTGGAACAAGGGACCCTACAATTACACTTCTCAACAGGTCACGTAAATTATGTAGCCAGTTCTGCTGCCAGGTTCCATGTGTCTTCTCATTTAGGACTCAGGCGAAAGAAGCAGCCACTACAAGGGCAATCTTTCCTCAGGGTCAAGGGTTAGGTGTGGAACTAGACTAAGACAATAGGATGCCTCTTAAAGTTGTCACCAGGAAGTGGCATGTGGCCACTTTTCATAAGTATGGCAAGTCACATGGTCAAGCCCAGTCCTAGATGTGAGGAAGTGTGCTTTACCCCAAGAAAGCACCAACCATACCAGTCTAATTCTGTCCTGGAGTTTGTCACTCTTGAGCCAGTGACAAATCCAATTCCTGCATATCTGAGCCAGTGTTCAAGATTTATTGGCTAGAGTGGCCAACTGGCTTGTCATGAGGTCTGTAAGATAATATCAAATAGCAGGGACGTTCAGTTTGCCTAAAGTCAGTAGTTTAGTCCTTAAAAGGGTATGAAACCAAACATGCTGGCTATAATTGCTCTCACAATTTTTTTCTTGTTCAAATTGAAGACTAATTTGAATCTTATTAAAAATATGCCTTTAGTCATTTTACTGTATTTAAGTATTAATTTGTCTTCATTAAGAGTGTAGTTTTTTTTCACTTGTATTTTCAAGCAAAGATGATAAAATCAATAGACTACTTAGCATTAATTCTGAGTTTATTTTGAAGAATATTGTGGTTCCCTAATTAAATAATTAACTATTTAATCCTGAGAATTAGAGAAACTTTAGTCATGACATATAACCCATCTTCAATGTCAGAACCTAATTTCAGACTTCATTATTATGATTAAAATTAGGATTTTTTTTTTACTTATTTATTGTTAAATTTATTAGGGTGACATTGATTGGTAAAAATTACATAGGTTCCAGGTGTACAATTCTACATGACATCATCTATGTATTGCATTATGTGCTCACCACTCAGAGTCAGTTCTCTATCACCATAGATTTGATGCCCCTTCCCTACTCCCTCCCACTCCTTCCCCTTTACCCTCAGGTAACCACTAAACTATGGACTGTGTTCATGAATTTTTGTCTCTTTGTTACTATTAGTGTTATATTCCACCTATAAGTGAAGTCATATGTTCCTTGATTTTTTCAGTCTAACTTATTTCACTTAATATGATGGTTTCAAGGTCCATCCATATTGTCACAAATGGCTATATTTCATGGTTTTTTGAATTTTTACAAAAAAACAACAACATATAGAGACTTTTAACATTCTGTGCCTGTTACATAGGAATTCTTTTTGACAATCCCCAGAATTTCCTTTGTTACGGGCAAATCTAGATTTCACATGCAATACTCATATTTGAATCTGAATTGAAGTGGCAGAGTTTTCAGTCACTAAGCTCAGACTTGATGCCTGAGGTTCAGGCTTTGCACCTGAAGTGTCACGACTCTGATCACAAAAAAGAATGGGTACTAATGGTGCTGGGGCCAATGAGGAAGGTGGCATAATAGCAGTAGGGCTGTTGGATCAAAAATCTAGTCAAAAATTTGTACTGAACTATAATTACAATGTCAATATTCAGTTCCTGAAATCTTGCCTGCAGGCTATCTTCATCATCAAATCTTAAAGAAGTAATTATGAAAACACAAACCACCTTTGTTGATATCAAAACATCAAGTTTTCAAAGGATCTGTACATCTACCTTCTTATGTACTCATTACAATAACCAGGTGCCCTAGGCAATAACAGCATTACTATCATTTCTATTTTATATACAAGGAAATGAAAATTGAGGGGGTAAAGCAGCAAGTAAGGAACAAAATAGAAAAGAGCTTTCATGAACTCTGGCTATTGTTTTGTTTCTGCTGGTAGACACTAGGGAATTTCCTCCGTGACTGATCTATATATAGAGAGCACAGATTTGTGTGCAAGTTTCAGATCTAGAGAGACCTGGATTTGACTCCTAATTTTGCCATTTACTAGCTGGGAGACCTTAGGTAAGTTATACGAACTACCTTAATTTCCTCAATTGCATTGGATAATAATACATGGTTTGGGTAGTTATTGGCATACATGAAAATATGGCATGGAAAATACTTAGCATTGTCCCTAGAATATACTATTTATGGAGATCATGTAATATCCTTTCTATATAATTTTGAGTGGGTTGAGAAATAGAAGAAAAACTAGAGACCAAAATATCATCTTATTTACTGATAGACGCCAGGGTGGAGAATGTGGCCTCAGTTCTGATGGCTAAATGCACTTGTTCATAAGCAAGTTCAGAATTGGGCCCTAGTCACAGCATTGCTTGTCCAAGAAAACTCCCTTTCACAACTAATTCCCCTGAACCAATGGTGACATGGAGAAGCAGGGGACATGTGCTCCCCAAGAAGGGAAAGAGCTAAGTGAAATATTCTGTTACTCTAGCCGAATTTGTCAATCAGAAAAATCTCTCCACTACCCCAGCAACAAACACAGACCAGGAGTAATACTAGTTGAGCTACCATTATAAGAAATGAATTTCAAGAGTGGAGAAATATTCACCACTAATGTCATTTCTCAATAAATCTTGGCTATTATTGTTACTGGAGTTCAAGTAGGAGATTTAAAGGTATATACTGCAACATCCATAACTAGAATGACTCCAAAGTTACAAGAAGCCTAAATCTTCCCTTGGGTTAGCAGTATGCCACGATGAGGCTGCCTTTTAAATGGAGTTAAAAATAATCTTGCTGTCAATAAGGTGTTACATGGACAAACTAATTTGTGTCCATGACACGCCCCTATGAAATTATAGATTCCTTTAGATGCAAAAGCTACGCCTTATGTATCTTTTTATTGCCCACAATGCCTTGCAGAGTCTTCACCAATAATTATTATACTGATTGCTCATCTAGCTGTGAATTGTACAGCTCACAAAGCACTTTTGTGCTGATGATCTCATCTGGTCTTTTTAGCAGTCCTGGGTTGGAGGGAGGGAGGGAAGGAAGAGGTTATTCACCTCATTTCACATCTGAGGCTGTTGAAGCCCATAGCAGCTGTGTGACTTGTCCAGCTAATGAAGCAGAATGCCAAAATCTGACTCTGGAACTGGAATGTAGGTCGTTGACTCTTAATGCAGGATTTCTTTCATTAATATTTTCTTTTTATTTTATCTGAATGGAACTGATTTTCCTAGAACTGGTTGATCTAATATATATCATCTTAGGAATCCCAGCAATGTTCACAAAACAAGCTAAATGCCTTAGACTTGGGGAGTTTGGAGCTTTTTTGTCTTAGAGTTTCTGCTGATACTCCTGCCATTTATCATGGGACATGAGTTGTCATGACAGTGGGAAGAGAGAATCACAAAAATGTCTAAGGAAGTAGTATCCAATGTGGAGGTGAATACAATGGTCATAAAGGAGAAGGCATAAAGTTAGTAACCTCTCTTACAAGGGCTGGTTACCTGAATTGTCTCACAGAGATCCAGAAGCCATCAAGAGAGAGGTGACTTGGCAGTAAGACTAAATTAAGTCACTTTTTGCCCTGAGCATCATTAATTAGAACCATATCCCTGTGTCACCAACCCAAATCATATCCCATAGCATAATGGAAAAAGAAAATGTGGTAGGAATAATAAGGACCCCCCCCTAATATATCCACATTCTAATTCATGGAGCATAAAATGATGTTACCTCCCACGGCAATAGAGACATTGAACATGTGATGAAGTTAAGGATCTTGAAATGGAGAGATAATCTTGGATTGCCTCCATGAGCCCAATGTAATGACAAATTTTATATGAGGGCTGTCTGGAAAGTATCCAGTCACGTAATATGAAAAATAGAGACATTTATGGCCGGATTTCTTCCAGACAGCCCTTATAAATGAATGAAGGCAAGAGAATCATAGAAAAATATGTTACAGTGAAAGTAGAGATTGGAGTGATACAACTGTTGGTAAAGGCCATGAGCCAAGACATGTAGGCTGCATCTAGAAGCTGGAAACATCAAGAAAACAAACTCCTTCCTAAAGTCAACAGAAGGAAAAGAGAGGGAACACAGCATTGCCATCACCTTGACTTTTACCTTCGAGACATGCCTTTTAGACTTCCAACTTCTGCAATTGTAAGATGCTAAACTTGTATTGTTTTATGCCACTATATTTAGTGTGTGTGCTGTTTTTTTATTTGTTTGTTAGTTTGTGTGTGTGTTTTGGTGGTGGTGTTTGTTTGTTTTTTACAGTAGCAATAGCAAATTAACATAAACTGAGTGAGGTTTAAATTTTGGCTCCTGTATTTAGTTGTCTCAATCTTTGGGAAAATTATTTCTAAGTCCCAGTCAACTAATGGGGTGATGATAGTACTTTTCATTGGATTGTTTTGAGAGTTAAATGAGCTAATAAATGGAAAACACATGCACACACTGTATCTAACATATTAGGAGCCACATTAATAGTTGTTAAAATGCCAGTAAATACATATTGTTTTTCTTTACAATTTTTCATCAGCTCCAAAATCATAGAAATTAAATCTATAAATTGTACCACATCTCTGTATACCACAGTACATTACAGAAAAAAATTGTATGCTTAGCTTGTTGAATTTTCTTTTATACACAAAAAGACAATTAACTAACTCTGATTCACCTTGAAAATGGGAAGTGGGTTTTGGGCAATATTAGAAGTTACTTCAGAGAATATAGAGAAAGGTTCATAAATGTGGTCAGCACTAACCATAGGCTTGTAGCAAGATGGTTCAACTTTTCCAACAGAGACTAGAATTTAAGGAAACCCCCAACCTACTAATTTATATAAACATGATATAAAAAAAAAATGTGAGAAGACCTTTATTTGAAATGCTATCCGCTTTGCTCATTCAACTAATGGCCAGTTCCTACTCATGCTTCAGGCCTCAGATTATTATCCTTCCCACTGAAACATGGTTCCTACCACTACCACCCCACCACCACCAATTCCCTCCATCCTCCTACCCTGTCTGGGCTATATGACCTGCTCATCCATTCTCAAAATGCTGTGAGATTAGTCATAGTATTGCTTTGTAACTGCCCATTTTGTTTGTCTTTCCATCTCTCTTTAAATTCCATAAAATAATGGGTTATGCCTTTATTATTTGCTATTGACCTCCTCGCTTAGCATGCACTTCAATGAATATTAATACATGTTTGAGGAAAGGAAAGATGGAGTTCTATCTTGCATGTTATAAGCCTATGAACGTGTCAAGCTTCTAAGCCTCTATTTCCTAGTCTTTAAAATATAATGCCCTTTCTACTAATCTCCCAGACATGTTGTGAGGTTCAAAGAAGGTAAAGCAGAGTGGACTGAGACGAATACAAGAGGCAGCCCAAGGTAGTGGAGAAATACCAGAAGGACTCACAGAGTGTTTGATTCTATGTTTCATATATTTTCTTTCATGAGCAATTGAGTACAGGAAAAGACTGCCAGGAGCTTGTTTGGAGGTTGTAGGGGTCAAGGCTGCAATACATGAACCTAAGAAGTGAAAGTGAGAAAGAACTTTCTAAACGTATACACTGTTTAAGAGTGAAATGGGCTTTCAGGAAAGCAAATAAGCATCAAGTTAGGAATGCCATGCTACAAGAACCTGGGCAAACACTCAAAAGGAATATTTATCTTTAGTTCATTTTAATCCATAAATATGTATTGGATGTGTACTGTGTGCCAGACACTAGGGCTCTGGTGACAGATAAATCACAGCAAGCTCACAGCCTCACAGGCAAGACTGGCAGGTGAGCTGGCAATGGCAGTTCCGTATAATAAGCATTTGTGATCGGTGCATGCAAAGAATATCAAGAGAGCACGTTCTTAGGAACATCTGGTCCATGAAGGGTAGGGGGCAGGGAATCAGTAGGGGCTTCCAAGAGGAGGAACTGCCACTCCACATAAAGGAAAACTGGTCAAGAGAAGGGTGCAGGACCATGGAGTGATAGGAGGTGCAAGCAGTGAGAGTAGCGTGTGCAAAGGTCTGGGGTTCCCAGAAAGTGTGAAATGATGAGAAAAGGCAGATGATGAGTTCTGGGAGCATGATATGAGATTGGGAGCATGCTAGGGGTCAAATATGAAGATCTGGGGGATCATACTAAGATGTTTGACAGTGGGGATCCATAGAAAGGGCTGTCAGTAGGTGCAGACTCAGGCTGGTTATAGATAATAAATTCACCAGGGCAGTGGAGAACATAGCTGAATGGGGAAAGACCTGAGCAGGAAGGCAGGAAGGGAGACTGAAATGAGGTAAGGAGAGAAATACTGGAAGAACTCAACAGATTGAGTGCTTACCTTGCAACCATGAGGTTTGGGGATCAAATCCCAGCCCTGGCCCATGCAAACCCATATGCTGAGCTATGGCACAACTGATAACTGCCAGGATGGCAATGAAGGTTCTTAACTCCCACGTGGGAGGTCCCCAGTTTGCTTCCTGCCCTGCATGCCCCCACATCCACTTGTGTGGAATAAATGCTATGTCACAACTAATGATGTGCAATTATTCGAGACTGCTCTAGACCCTCCTCCATTCTCTCTCTCTCTCACCTGCTCTCAAACAATAAAATAAATCTTTTTTTTAAATGAGGTAAGGAAAGTAGGATAGAGAGAAGTGGCAGTTTTAAGAGATCTGTGACCTGATTAAGATATCTAATAACTTCACCCCGAATCTTTCACCTAGAGAGTCAATAAGTCTATAAAAGTTTGCTGCAAAACAAGACCCAAATGACAAGTGATGAATCCAGAAGGACCATAACCACAGAGGTGTTTGTGGACTACAACAGCCAGACTTGGGGTTCCTAGTTGACAGTTTCCCAACTGACTCCCAGACTCTTAGTGGAAGGCACCCCTCTTGTGGAATTTTTGATGAATGCCAATCCCCTATTGTTTGCTTTCCATTTTTCTCCATTTAAGGTAGCATACATAGATTTTTATGGGCCCCTATTTCATGCACATAACTCTTTTGTTGCCATGGAAATCAGCTTCAATTTTCTCCTGTTCTGGCAATTGTGTTTTTATAGTTCTTTGCTTCCAAAAAAGAGAAGCAGCCTTGTATTTATTTCGCATGGATGCCAGAAGTTGACCTCGCTTGAGACACAGCCAACCTTTACTCTAAGACTAGACTGCAGTTATTTATTGCAGCTGATGTCATTTTGATTTCTGCCCATGAGATCAGTTTCCAATAAAATGTCTTTGGGCTTTTTACATACTGCTGCTATCCAGGGGCTAGAGCTGAGCATGTTCGAATTTTAGGTGGGCTCAGGGACAAAGGACACTGAGGTGGGGCTGCAAACTATTAAAAATGAGGGAAACAAGTTTGGGTCAAAGAAAGAGGCTGAAAGCAGAGCAGTCTAGGCCCAGCTTAGCTGCTCACTGGCTTTCTGACCTTGATCATATCCCTTCATCCAAATCTGTATTCCCTCATCTCTAAAAACAGGAAGATGGACTAGATTAGAAAACATCTTTAAGTGAGGCCATATATGAAGAAGATAAGAAGTATAACAACTTGATTAAAGCAGGGATGAAAGAATTATTTTGATTTAAGAGATTTCTTATCATTTTTATCTTTTGGATTCAAGAGGATTTCCTATCGCTGTGATGGTCTACAATTGTGAGCATTGTTTTTCTTGTCTGATGTGTGGTTATTATACTAACAGTTTCACATAAATTGTAGTTTGCTTACTTTTTCTGCTATCCTCCAATTTGGTGCATCTTGAGTTATCTATGTCTGTGTGGTCACTGCATCCACCAATTCTACCTGTATCCTTATAATTTGGACAATAAGGCATATAAAAGTGTCAGCTTGGCCAAATTGTCACTGTTTGGGCATTTATTTATAGTTTAATCAATCAAATGTGAAATTTCGAATAGATGGAAATCTAAGATTCTACGGGGTATGGATCCAAAAAGAGTAATTTGCTCAGCAAATGTTAATTGAATGTAAATAAGTAAATATTTACTGAACAAATTAGTTTTGTATCCATAAAATGCTGATGATAAAGCCACAAATAGTGGAGTCCATTGACAAGTAAGCTACAGTCCAGTAGGAGAGTCCTGTGGAAGACCCATGTGTTACAATATGATCAGTAGCCTTTTTTTAAAGGGAAGCACATGGTGTCCTCACCCAAACATGATGGTGGTGACGTAATAGTAGTACAAAGCTTCTCTAAAGAAATGGGTCTTGAATGGTGTCAATGTTACCTACTGAATAGGGTGGAATGATGTCACAGGCCAATGCAGGAAGGGAGTGTGGAAGGGAGTAGGGGGATGAGAGGATGCACAGGGAGGTGAGGGCCAACAACAACATAAGATTAATTATAGGCACCAGTTTTTAGTGGTAGAGACAAGAGCCACGGACATTCAAGAGAAGATGCAGCATAGATTATGAAAATATAATGCTTGTGCCACTCTTTGTGGCCTGAATTTGTGTGCCCTGTCCTCTCCCTAGATTGGCAGCCTTTTTGCTGTACTATTGTAACACTGCATGGCTCCCTCATCCATGTACATCCCAAGAAGGTCCTGCCATGTTCTCTGGAGAAGTGGTTGAGTCAAAAACCAGAGCAGAGCTGATCACACTCCACACTGCCACCATCATTGGCTTCCACAGACACCATTTACACCATGGGAAGTGTGTTCACTTTTTCACCAGAGCACCACAGGTCAGGGGGATTGTTTTTATTATTGTTATCACCATCCAAACCCCTCAGTAAACTGAACAGAATTGGATTGGACTAGAATAGGCTGTGATGGTAGAGGAGAAGGTTGTGTTAGATATGAGGATGGGCAAGGTTGCCTGGAGTTGGGAAATGGCTAATGTAATGGGCACATGAGTTGATTTGAACAGCAGCAGTTGAAAGGGATAACCATGATAAATCTGGGAAGTGGTAAATTGTAGTCAGGTTGCTTGTCAGCCTACATATTTGGGACTACAAAGAGGAACAGTCAAGACTTGGACAGGGCAGTGGAAATCAATGCTTTGAGAAGCAGCATATTGCGGTGGTTTCAATCCAGCCACTGGAGTAGTGGGTCTGCAGATGCAATTGATAGACTCTCTCAGTTTTGGCAATTTATTTAATCTCTGAAAGTTGCTTTCTTCATTTATAAAATGGAGACAATATCAATGCCAACCTCATAAGATTATTGTGAGAATTATTTAATAGGAGATCTTGCACAAAAAGTGCCTAGACTAGTACTTAGAAGATAGTAAGCTCTCCATAAGCATTTGTGCTTTTTGATAGTGATAATCATTATCAGTAAGCCTTTTTTTTTTAGAAGGAAAACAGTATTTCTATATTGGGAATTTATATTTTAATGTATTATTCTCTTACCACAAGGCATTTAATTTTTTTCTTCAGATTTCTAAAGATGTACTACTTGCTAACATAGCCTGAAGCATCAAATATAATAAATGAACACCTCTTAAAATATTAAAAGTCCAAACAACAGCCCCCTCCCCAGTATGTAACAAGAAGCATGTTAAACATAACAATGAAGAATAAAAATAGCCTTTCTGGCCAATCTGATGTAGGTTGAGTTTTGCATTTATTGCTCAAGTTTAGAAAAGTAGCAAATTTAATCAACCATGGCTACAGAAGCACAGAGACAGAAATGGTCTTTTTTCAAAATCTTGTGCTCTTCCTTCACCAAAAGGCAAGCCAGCCCCTATAGTAGTGACTCAAATGTGACAATGAAAATAAATAAGGCATATCTCTGCCTTCTGAGAATCTATGGTATGGTTAGGTGGATGAGATGGTGTAGTCTGATTAGAAGAACTCAGAAATTAAAATGTGGATACAAAAAATAGTTTAATCCAGAATCAACTCCTTATGGAATGGGACCTAGCATACCCTACACATTCTGAACATTTTCTCATCTGTAAAATTGAAATTAAAAAAAAAACTATTCATAGAACAATAGTGACAACTAAATAAGTATGTAGCATACTGTGCAGGCCCCATGTAAATACAGTGTTTTATCGTGGTGTAGAAAGGGTGGAAGAAACGCTGCATGAGATCAGAACTTGATTCTTGCCTCTAGACAGTAGCATCACATTTTCCTCTGTGGGCATTATTTTCTTTCTTTCTTTCTTTCTTTCTTTCTTTCTTTCTTTCTTTCTTTCTTTCTTTTTATTGTTAAATTTATTAGGGTTACATGGGTCAATAAAAATTATATAGGTTCCAGGTATACAACTCTTTCCATCACCATGTATTTAACTTCCCCTCCCTCCTCTCACACCCTCCTCCCTCCTTAGGTAACCACTAAACTTGGTTTCTTGATCAGTAAAACAGGGTTGGACTGAATTGATGGTTCTCACACTTTGGCATGTGTGCCTCAGTATCACTTGGCCAGTTAGTGAAAACACAGATTTCTTGCCTCTATTCACAGTATCAGGCTTAGTAATCTAGTAATTTGCATTTCTAACATGTTCTAACAAGTTCTCAGGTGATGCTGAAGCTGTTGGTCCAGGGACCTCTCTGAGAATCACTGAGCTACATACTTCATTTATTCCCTACTTTTTCAAGTAAGAAGAGATCCCTTTCTTTTAGAAATTGAAGGCCTCAATCCTGGCTTTGTCATCATGGTTGTTGTAATTTTTAAATAAACTAATAATGATTTTAAAATCACTATGCATTTAGTGAATTTTAAATGAATTTTTATTTTACTGATTTCAACACAGCCCTCTTGTGTGTTAAGGAAGAGTTGTTCTGCCTTTACATTTATATTGGTCAGCCTCCTGCTAATTGTTGCATGTTTTGAATATCAGCCAACACGTGGAAATGCATTAACAATAAATTGCAAAGCAGAATTGCAAATCTTGCAAAATATGCAGGATTTTGTAAAGTCCATTAAGATGATGTTAGAATACTTTGCGAATTTATTGACAACAAAAGGACTCTGACACTGTGAGACCAGTCAGGTGAGGTGTGAACTTACCAAAACTGATCAAACAACAGGAACTTCTTGAAAGATTGATTTGAGTATTGAAGGTAAAACAGAGGTCCTTGGATAAATTGATAAGGCTCACAAATATTGTGGCAAAAACAAAGCTGCTTAACTATAATGTTGTGAGCATGAAATAAAAAATGTTTTCATGCTATCATATGCTTTTCCCAGAAAAAGTATACCATTATTGTCCCCAAACTTTGATTCATGCCTTCATCATTCCAAACAGTGCATAGCAGAAAAAAAAAAATCTATATCTTATTAAATATATAAAAGGGGGGAAGTCGGATGGCTCAGTGGGTTAAGCACTCACTTTGTACTCCTGGGGACTGAGGATCGAATCCTGGCCCCAGCATGTGGAGATCCCCATGCTGAACTGGGGTGTGCTTCCCATGCAGAAGGCCTCCAGTTCTCTTCTCGCCCCCCCAGTTTGGCCCCTGGCTCAAGGGGGTGTGCCTCCCACGCAGGAGGCCCCTGGCCCAGTTCCTGCCTTGTGTGGCCCCCACCCACCTGTGTGGAATGAAACCATGTTGAAAACTGATGACTAGCAACTAGGGAGCCAGCTCTGGGCCCTCCCCCTTCTCTCTGTCAAAAACAATAAAATAAAATAAGACATAGATATAGATGATATAGATATATAGATATAATGGTAATTTTCATGATAAAGTCCCAAATGTGTTTTTATTTGTAGTTTAATAAGAAACTTGAATCTGGGGAAGCCGGGATGGCTCAGTGGGTTAAGCGCTCATTTTGCAGCTCCGGGGACCGGGGATCGAATCTCGGCCCCGGCCCCGGCCCCGGCCCATCCGGAACAATATGGTGAATTGGGAGCTCCCCCAGTTCAGTTCTCTCTCTGTCTCTGTATCTCTCTCTCTCTCTCTCTCTGTCTCTCTCTCTCTCTCTCTCTCTCTCTCTCTCTCTCTCTCTCTCTCTTTCTCTGTCAAAAATAAATAAAACTATATTAAAAAAAAAAAAAGAAACTTGAATCTCCATTTTAGATAAAGCCACTTTAAGTAACTTTTTCTTTCCATGTAAGCCAGAAACATGATTACAATGTGTTATTTTTAGTTGTTGAATTCATTGGGGGTGACATTGGTTGGTAAAAATAACATAGGTTCCAGGTGTACAATGCTATATTACATCATCTATGTATTGCATTATGTGCTCACCACCCAGTGATTACAATGTTTTGCCTTGAGTGGGTGGAGCTGATCTTTTTCCTGTTGCATACATGGCTCCTTTTATACTTATCATCACTGCAGTGATCTTAACTTCTTTTTTCTCAATATGTGTAGTTTATCTTTGTGTCATGCCCTGTGCTAATTGATTCAAATTCATCTTCTTCCTTATTCTATCACTAGTATAAGCAACATACAATCTGAAATGATCTGTCTATTCACCACTCGGTCCTCGGGGCCTATACAATCATCTGTCCTCTTTAACTTTGTTCCAAAAAATGAATGGATCACCAACAGGGCTTTTATACATGTTGTTCTCTCTGACATTTTTCATGCCATTCTTTGCTTTGCTACTCCTATTACTTCTGAAGATCTAAGCTTAAATGTCAGTTCTTTTGAAACTCATTCCCTGATTCCCTGATCTAGAGTAGGTTCTCCCTTTATGATCTCTAGACTTTCTCTTACAGAAAATACTTTAAGTAGTTATCCTATATTTACACTTATTGAATGAACCTCTTTCCTTAATGGAACTTAACCTCCATTAGGAAAAGGACAGTGTTTTTATTGTTTATCATTGCATTCCCAGTAATTACCAATATGTCATTTACAGAGAAGTCTCTCCATAAATATTGGTTAAAAGGATGAATCCATTGGGTAGGTCATATTAGCCCAATTTTATTAATGATGAATTTGAGACTAAACTAAATGACTCAAGGTCACATAAAATATATGAGCTCATTGAAAAACTCATAGTATTGATGTAGCTGTAACTTTAGATTGATTGTCAATTATGGCAAGGTGTCTACATATTTCATCTCCTAGCCTTGACACGACCCTACCAGGTAGATTTCATTCCTACTTCAGTGAAGACTTTGAGGCACACAGGTCCCAGTGACTTGCCTAAGCTCATGAAGCTAATGAGTGATAGAACCTGGAGCATGTGTGAGTTCAGAGCCTGTTGTTATCTCTAGTATGCCATGCTGCTTGGCACATTGCACCAGTATGAGCCTAGGCACACATGTGCAGTTAGCACACGTGTGTGTTTATGTGTACTTAAACACCAAAGTTTACATTTCTAGCCTGGAAACTTGCCAACCTTCAGCTCAGCAAGTGCCTTTATCTCTCCATAAACCTAATCAGGGGTGTGGAATAATACAGAGGAGTCTCTCTGTGAATATGTTTCAGTCCCAAATGCTTCTGCCATATGGCTTCTCAAGAGTTACTTGCAAATATTAGGTGAGACTTGAGAACAATAATTAAAAGTCGTAGATCACAGGTTAATTAGTCCCTAGCCTCTTCTAGCCTCTGACCACCAAGGCACTGAACTCCCACGAATGACCTGCAAATCACAGGCCAAGTAAACAGACATCAAACAGGCTTCCTCAGCTGGGTAGTAAGCCTGACAACCCCCAACAATATGCAGAGCACTTCAGCGTATCAAAGACACCTTTCTATTCATACTCTATTTGTTATTTTCCAAAGAGTTGTGTGCACTTAGCCAAGCAGGTATTAACATCTTTTGTTTGGTTTGCTTTCACTTGGTGACATTTAATGACCCATTAATAAATGCCACAATTTTTACTAAGTACTTTATCTTTCCTATGCTATTTAGTCCTCGCAAAATCTCTGTGAGCAAGAGGATATTACTGTTCTTGTTTTAGAGGTGAACGAGGTGAGTTTTGGAGAAGAAGTTCAGAGCCTTGCAGTTACCTGGTTGACCATGGTCAAAGCAAGAAGTACTGCCACTTCGCTCCCATCAAGACTATCATTTTCTTCCATCAGCGAGTGCTGTCTGTGAGCCCTCATGACGGTTTTCACAAATTGCTCTAGTTTTAGTTCCCATGAGGATCCTATGAAATATGTAATAGCATTTTCCCCATTTCACAGGTAAAGGAACTGTAGCTCAAAGATCAAGTGACTTACCCAGTGTCATACAGCTGGTGAGTGACAGAGGCAGGGCTTAAACTTGGATAGCAGTGTCTTCAGAGCCCAACCTTAAAAACCAATTTTACTGCATCCCTGAGCTAACTCTGACTTCTGACCCTTTGTCTCCTTTTCATAGTGATCTACTGCTATTCTGTCTCTACCATGTGCGGAATTGGAGAATAGTTTTTTCCTGCTAAAGTTTCCTGATACACATGAGGAAGCAATTAACCCCTACCTGGTAGGACTTTGCCTTTCTCGTGTGATGGGCTTGGTGGAACAGGCATACATTTAGGAATTTTCCAGAGGGCATCACATTGCGTCTGACTGCGGGGCTTCCAGTGATGGCTGGCTGGGAACGATGATGAGCAAACACCCACAAACCTTTTTACCCTGTGTCTTCCCAGGACTGAGCAGAGTTTTGGATGAAGGAGAGCAGTTGGTCCAGCAGAAGTAGTGCCATATGGTGATTAATTAGGACCAGGTGTCAACGTGATCAGAGACCTGAGGGTTGGCTGAGGCTTTGCTGATGGCAGGGAAAGAAGGTACCCTTCGTGCTTCCTGGGCTGGCAGGTGAGCACTCCAGATTTGAGTATGGTGGTGACATCAAACTGCGAGCTGAGAAACAGCTGGTTTTAGTCCTAGCCTTCACTTTATCTACTTTAGAACTTTAATGTCCTTGTCAACAAAGTAAGGAAAGAAGACTTGTTTAGCTATATTATGTGAGAATCTTCTGAGTCATCTGATCCATTCATTCACATTCAACCCATATTAAGTAAGTACCAACCAGGTGCTTCAACTGCACTCTAGGTTGTTTGTTTGTTTTTTTGGTTTCTTTTTAGAGATTTATTTTATTGATTTTTGACAGAGAGAAACAGAGACGGAGAGAGACAGAGAGAAGCAGGAGGGCCCAGAGCAGTCTCCATAGTTGACATTAGTTTTCCGTATAGTTTCACTCCACAGGCGGGCACAGGGCTGCGCAGGGCAGGAACTGGGCCAGGAGCCTCCCACATAAGTCCCGGCAAGAACTGAACTGGGGGCACACCCCAGTTCAGCATGTGGGTCCACATGGGCTGGGGCCAGGGCTGGGATTCGATCCTCGGTCCTCGGGGCTTCAAAGCGAGTGCTTTACCTGCTGAGCCATCCCAGCTTTCCCAGGCTCTAGATTTTAAGATAGACCATGGTGGGTGGATGTCTGTGGGCTCCTGTGCCATATGTAGGCTTTGCAGTAAGCCCACCCCACTTTCCTTGAGTGTGTCCACAGTATTTGTTTTACTTAAATGTGCTGTGGAACCTCTAAAGCAGGGCTTGGAAAGCTTTTTCTGTGAAGCATCGGGTCATAAATGTTTTAGGCATTGTGGGTTGGCAAGCATGGTCTCCATCTCAGCTCTTCAACTGCTCTTGTAGTGCAAAAGCAGTTATAGGCAACACATGAATGAGGGACTTTAAGTTCCTCTGATCCTCTCTCATAAGTGCTGCATGAATGTACAATGCTGGTGTTTATATTTGGTCACCTTTGCTAACTGCTACTTGCTTTCAACCTCCAACTGAAGACCCTCCTCTACTCAGAAGGTCCTGTTATCTCCACCCCAGTCTGGTGTATCACCTTCCCAAGCTCCTCCTCATCAAACAGCCTGTACTATGAAATTGGGAGCCTACTGTGAACACTAACAGTTATGTCCAGCATTTCTTGAGTTCACTCTGCTTAGAATGCTCTTTCTTCAGATCTTTGCAAGGCAGGCTTCTTCAGGATAGTCAGGTCTCAGGTCAAATATCACCTTCCCCACGCATGCAATCAAAGCCCTTACCACTACAACGCTTTTCATTTTCGACATAAATCTTACCAAAGGGACAACACTGAGCTTACCCGCTTGCCTGCTTTATTGCTGTACCTGGCTCAGAGCAGGACCACAGGTGATGGTGGGGTTTTCTTTTTCACAGATCATCTAGTCGATCTAGAGCAAAGGAGTTCCATCTTTTGGGTTTCCTGGGCAACACTGAAAGAATAATTGTCTTGAGCCACATAAAATACACTAACACTAATGATAGCTGATGAGCTAAAATAATAATAATTTTCATACTGTTTTTAGAAAGTTTATGAATTTGTGTTGGGCCGCATTGAAAAACATCCTGGACTATGGATTGCGTTAGCTTATTCTAGAGTATAAACTACATGAAAGCTTGAATGTATCTGCCCAGTTCCCAGCATGTAACAATTCCTTGCTCGGTGCACACACCGCATATTTGCTGATGGGGTGGATACATTGAGTGCTTACTCTGTGCTGGCCACCACACTGAAGCATTTCACATATATTTTCTCACTGAGTCCCTATAACCCTTCTCTGGGGTAGATCCTGCCATTATCAGGTGAGGAAACTAAGCATTGGTTAGAGGAAGTACTGCCCAATCACGCAGCTGAGCCAGAGTCAAACCCGGGTCTGTCTGTCTCCCAAGCCTAGATTCTTCCCTTTTATTATCTTGCCTCTTCTTTGTGTGGTCCTTTCTTGGCTGAAAAGACCCCCTTTCTCATTTGCTTCTGAATATGTTTTATTTAACCTAATGGAGGATAAGGTTCCCTAAGGGAGGGAGGCATTTTCATGTCCTTTTATGGCTCATGTACTGTCTAGGATTATGCTTAGCATAGGATGCAAGATTAATACTATTATTTTGCACATGACTTAACTGGCACCAAAGGAGTTCTTTCCTGTGAGTTTTAGTGCCGCGTGGGAGTTCAATCTTTCTCCAAGTGGAGTTGCTTATAGTTCTATTGTAATACCAGTCCCCGCTCCTTAGGGGCTGAATGCACTTTGAATACTCTAAATACAAAGACTTGGCACCTCTAAATAGCAGAGTAATTACAGGTGGTACCTTAAGGGCTTCACAGGAGCTGAGGCCTCCCGCTTCACTAACCTGGGGCTGGGACCAGCTGGGGACAGGCCAGTGCAGAGAGGCGAGACGGCTTTCCCTCTGCAATACAGTGGTGAAGGCAGATGTATTTTTATGTCTCTGGTGCTTCTGACGGAGAGCAAATGGACACTTGGCACGTCTTCCTAAAGGTCACTGTCCGAAAGGATGGCCAATCGCGGACTCAGCCACCAGGGGCCACTGTGCCCACGCTCTCACAGTGCTCTGTCCTGTGTGTGGGGCGAGGCAGCCAGACCTCGCTAATCTAGGTGCCAGCCATTGACAATGCTTCCTCCAGTTGCCATTAGGATCCATCCCCGCACATGCGGTCGGTCATAAGTTCCCTTCAGAGGTGTGTCCAGCAAACTTTTCAAATTGCCACTCCATCTTTTGTTCAGATCCCATTCAACTGAAAGTTTGTTACTGTTTTTTGAAATTGTGTCCCTACAAACAACAGATGCTTATTTATCAGAGTAACTCTCTCACGGGTCTTAGCCTCAGGAACAACTTATACCTGCTTTTCTTTGCTAGCCTGTGTGTGAGCCTTGGGATTTAGTCCAAGGTGTTAAAAAATACTGTTGTTGTTGTTTTTATTATTATATTGTTATTGTAACAAAAGCGACTAATATTTTTGAGCACAGTCTGTGAATCCTGTGCTATTCTCAGGGATAAGAATGCATTATCTCCTGTCAGTCTAGTATTAAAATATGAAGAAGATTCCATTATCTGTTCTGTTCTGCTGATGAGGAAACTAAGGCACAGACACATGATTTCTGGCCATAAACAGCTGCCCGTCAGGGGACATATGCGTGGGTGCACATGGTCAAAGTAGGAAGCAGAGGGTGATAAGGATGGTATCTGAGATGAAATTGAAAAATCTATGTGTGGATGGAAGATACATCACAAATGGACCACCTGCTCTCTTCCCAACTAATGACAGACACTGCTAATTATTCATGACACTCTTTTCCACTCTTTTCTGCATGTTAGGTCCCAAATGTGGCCTAAGAATTTCTTTCACAAAGCCTTCCTGATAACCATGCTCATTGATCAGTTTTCATATTTAAAAACACTGCTTGTAATTTATCACCATTGAGCACAAGAGGTGGAAGAAAGCCTTTCCCAATGAAGGCATGAAAAAGAAAAACAACAACAAAATACCTCAGCTGGCATTTGAAATTCATTCATTCAACAAATATTGAGACTCTCTAATACTTTCTACTTTGTGCTGCATAGGAATATGGCAATGCCTAAAATAATGGCTGCTCTTGCGAAGGGAAGTGGATAATAATTTTGAAAACACACATCAATATACAGGGTCCAGCAGAAGGAGCGCTCTGCCGAAGCATTACCAGCTCATACAAAAGGGGTGTTACTTCTGCCAGACCCTGTATATTATGACATCAGATAACATGTGCTACTGAGAAAAGTAATGTGGTCAAGTATGTTGAGAGTGAGAGGGGGTTGGAAGCATTATTTTCGATAGAGTGGTTAGGGAGGTCCTATTTGATAAGGTGACATTTGACAGCTGGTTGAAGGGCGGAGGGTGATAGGAATACTGAAGACAGCGTTTTAGACCAAGAGCTCCCTGGCTAATTATACAGGAGTGAGCAAGAGAGGACAGAGAGATCTTTTTTTTTTTTTAAGATTTATTTTTATTGGCTTTTGATAGACAGACAGACAGGTAGAGAGAGACAGAGAGAAGGGGGAGGGCCCAGAGCAGTCTCCATAGTTGACAGCATTAGTTTTCCATATAGTTTCACTCCACAGGTGGGCATGGGGCTGTGCAGGGCAGGAACTGGGTCAGGGGCTCCCACATAGGTCTGGCATAAACTGAACTGGGGGCACACCCCAGCTCAGCATATGGGTCCACATGGACTGGAGC
>PVKE010008150.1:0-48561 GCA_004027555.1 Craseonycteris thonglongyai | reverse complement strand
GTAATGTAAGTATTGAAGTTCTAAATATAGATCATTTGTGACTTTGCCTAAATAATAAAATTTTTTAAAATTTGTTATTGTAAACAAAATTTTAGCTACCTCCCTATTCTCACTTATTGTTGTTTTAAGATTTTAATCTAAATATACTCTAATAATAAAAATATATTCTGGACAATAAATGTACAGATCTTAAAAGTTGTAAATGAAAACCCAGAAGTTTTTTTTTTATCATAACCCACAAGTTGCGCTTCTCCTGATTAGGTTTTTTTATTTACACATTCTTTAGAAAGCTCAAGGGACCACGTGAGCTCTAGTACCTTCCTAATGATTCTGGCAGTATTTCTTACCACCCCAGTGAATAGCCCCATCTGGTAAGGTAATTGTCTTGGTGCTGCTATTAAGCCTGTTCTGCACTCTCAAATTTATTGGGGCAAAGTGGGCATGAGTGTTTCTATGGACTAGGTGTGGAACATACAGAGAATCTTCCAGAAACCCCATTAAGTTCTTCTTGAGAAGACAGCTGGGTGTATAGGTAGAAAGTAAACAGACTCCCACAGACAGGCAGTTTGTAGGGGATTGAAAGTTGTGTCTGAATGGCAAGCATGTAGTCAAAAGAGTAGCATTTGATTATGTTGAAGAGCCAACAGGGAGGTTGCCACAAAAATACTACTTGAAACCATCCATGAGAGAGAGAGAGAGAGCTGGTTTGACACCTTTGCCAGGCCTGGAAACTTTGATGCCATCTTACAATTGTCTGCAATAAGTAAGATCTTTCCCACCTTCCTTTTCTCTGTCCCTTTCCCTGCTCCTCTTATCCCAGCAGGATAAAAACCAGGACATATTAAGCAGGAACAGAGATGAACAAAGAAAAGAGAAGCTGGTAACATCCTGTTTCCTAAAGTCTAGAAATCTGCTTCTGACCAGCTCTAGATGGGACAGGAGGAAAGAATTCTTATCTTTAAAAAAAGGTTAAAGTATTTGGTAATATTAATGTATTGGTTTGGACATTCTAAAAAGACTACAGTGCTTTATATTACCTATAAGTGACCAAAAAGCTATATTCAGTGGAAGGGGTAGAATTACCCCCAACTGAGCAAGTTTAAAAGAGCAGTGAGAGAAAACTTTAACATTGCTTTTATAATTTTACCCCAGAAGTACTGCTTCATCAGTGAATTGGTTACACACCAGCAGGAGCAACAGGTGTTTTTTTCTAACCCACCTTCCAGTGAGGTACCTACAGTATGGTGAAGCAGATTCTCCCCACACAGATAGGAGCGAATGCCCAATCTTTGATAGAATTCTCAGGGATGGAAAAATGTAGGGCCCTATCCTACTTCTATCACTGTGCTGTCGATCTACACATTGGACTAACTATCCAGTGTTATGTATTTGTAGCTCTCACATGAAAAATGACAGAACTAGACATATAGTGAATGGAGAAAAGATTGAGAGACTGAGTCTAAAATAGTCCTTAGAAAGCTTTCTCTCTTTGGAAATCCCTACTCAGAATGAATTGCTTTAGTAGGAGAGTACTACAGACTAGTGAAGTAGCAGGTACTCTGTGATTTGTTTCCCCCATAAATCTTCTCCTTTCTCCTTAAACAGGTGGTTCCCATCAAGGTCCTAATCCCTGCAATGGAGCACAGGACTGGCTTTATTAAGGCAGTCACTGATACAGAAACTAAGTTGCCTGACATTAAAATGCAGACAAGTCAGGGCACATGGTTTGTCTACAAATAAGTCTTAAACACGTTTTTCCCCCCTTGATTTCTATTCATCTTTTTAAAAAGAAAACACCTGCTTATAACTTGCATCTCACCAAAACAAAAGTAGGGTATATGGTGATATTCACGAGTCTTACAGAAAATGGATAATTTTGCTATCCAAATATATTTATTTGAAATACTATTTTATATAGAGATAAGAGAAACAGTTGGAGAACTGGGGAATATGTTTTTAATGGCTGTATTTGCCATATTTACTGAAGATTTATACCAAATGTAACTTAAGCTTTATAAAATTATATAGTAATCCCAAATCAAGTTATTTTGAATATTTTATGCTGTCATGCTTTAATGTTTTAGATGTAACTTTAAAATGTTTAGAATTCTCTTGTACAATGTTTATGTGCTCAAATGCAGAGGTTATTCACATTGTAAAGACTACATTGATAAAATGGCTTTTCTTCTATAATAGCTAATTCTCTCAATTTTACCCTTTCCCACCTCCAGAAAGAAAACAAATACCTGAATATTCAAAGCTATTCTTAATTTGAAAATTCTAAAGAATTAAGCAAATGATATACCTTTTCAGTTTATTTTAGTGATCTGAAATTGCTTCTACAATTCTGTAATCAGTATCATTAGAATTAAGAGGTGTTTAATTGTATATGTTTGAATTGAAAATATATATCAAAACCTAGCAATTCCCAAAAATGCCCTAGAAATAGATTTTAAACACCATCATTACAAATGACAAATCTTTTTAAATGGTTCAACTTCTAATGACAAGTGCCATCAGAGAAGTTAAGTTGTATTCATGTACTATAAATAGCAAATTACGTAACAGGAATTCTTGTGCATGATGATTTTGCAAGGCACCTGTGTACTTAAAGCATGTATAGAGACTTACTGTACAGTAGCTTTGCCCTGTAATTAGGGTACATTAATTTCATGTTTATCCATTTAATCCCAGACTGAGATATTGCTCTGAGGGGCCCACGGTAGCTGCCAGTAAATTATTTTAATTGCTGTCTTTAAGTTCACAAGTGTTATAATAATCTACCTGATTCTAAATAAAGGCTTTGGAATGCTCAAAAAGTGTGATTTTTTAAAAATTTTCAAATGTACTAATGTTGCCATTTCACACTATCCTAAATTACCAAGAATGCCCTTACAAAGAAGTCCTTGTGGTGCCACAGTACCCAGGATCAAAGAGATAACCAGCTACCTCCCATGCAGAGGGGTACTTATTAAGTATTCTCTGGGGAAATACATACATTATATAACAGGGTGCTACTCTTCATTTGGTGTGAATGCCAAATACAGAATTATTAAGTGGGACTACCTGGCTAGAAAAGCTACAGTGGGAATGGTTATTTTTCTTTTTTTAAGTGTGTACAAGAGTTGGAAAACACTATTATCACAAGTCTGAAAAGACTTAAAGCCTTTTTGTGTTTGGCTGTTTGTATACCTCCTACATTATAATATAAGCAAGAATACAAGGTTTTATGCTTGCATGAAGTTTATTGATACATTACACTTGGTGGCAGGCTCCACCTTGAATGTTGACTCAAACAGCCTCATTTTCAGCATCTGTTAAGAACAATGTAAGTAGCGAATTGTTTAAATTTAATCATGGAACTGAACACGTGAAATCAGTAGATCAGAAATCCAAGGTCTACCCTTATGCTCTGTGTCACTAAGCTCTTAACTAATCTGTTACCTGTGAATTTGCACTAACATATCCTAGCAATTTCATGCTGAAAACAGCCATTCTGACAATTGCACTAAAAGTCTAAAATGGGGATAAGAAGTAAATGCACATTTACTTCTTGTTTGCCACACAGCAACCATCAAGATGTACAATTCTTCTGGTTTCTCAAACTTTCAATCCAAATCTCTTTCCTTGGTATGCAGTGTCCCCGAATTATGGTCCCTTCTTCATGTCTCCAACTTTGTCTTATGTCCTCTCCCCCAGCTCCTCCCAGCCACTCTCATTTAGCCAACTTGTAGTGTCTCGAACTACCACACTCTACTACCCTAGGCCTCTGTCTATGGGTTTTTGTAAGGCTCCTTTCACTTTAATGTATACATTTATATCTGGGCCATAAGGGAAGGCCTGTATCAGTATATTGTTTGTTTACTTCACAATGCTAACACACTGTCATTTACTTTTTTGTCCAGCTCCCCCCTGAGGTATAGGCTTTATGTTTAGCTTCCTCCCTATACATGTGTGGGGGAGGAGGGGCTAGCACAGTATGTCACATTAAGTACAGGTGCAGTGAAAAATGTTTAAAAGTGATTGAATGATAGAAGTGTCTTATCTACAGTTAATTACAGTTCTCTCTTTAGCTCTTTAATGTGTTTCCAGTCTGTCCATCCTACTGTAAACATCCACTCTAAGAGGAAGCAAGCTCTTAATATACTGATTGGGTATTCTACATAGAATCTCTTACTTTGCTCTCCAGTTGTTCCCAGCCCTTTAGGACCTATCTCTGCTCCTCCAAATAGACTATAAATTCCCACATAAGACTTATTTTTAAATCCATCTCCCTTCAGCATCATTCATGACGAGGCACAGAACTAGGCACTCAAAGATTATTGGTTCCTGTAATAGGCACCATATCCTTGGTGTGAGTCATTATGGGCAGTGCACTGCTGTGCATTTGTTAGTAATTGGTGGAAAAGAAAGCTGAAGTCAATAACCTCATCAAACTAGAGTATATATACACTACAACTCATAGCATATCTCAATTCAATTTAATTTTTTTAAATACCTCAGTCTCCAGGTCAGCAAATGAAAATGCTGAAAACTCAATTGTGGTAAGGCCCACATAATACAGTAGGAAAGTTTACCTGCCAGTTTTAAGTTTCTGCTCTGCGAACATGGGCAGTAGTTACAGTTATTTCTCCAGCAATACCGTAACTTCCAAAGGGAGTATGTTGGTCACCAGATCCTGAAACTTTTTTGGCTACATCTTCTACTGGGAAAGCAACAGAAAGAAAAGCTGGGCTTTGTGGCCTGGGGACATCTTGTCCACTTGCAGGAGCACTAGCATTCCGGGGATTTGGGGGGTGCTTCTGGAATTTCTGATCTGTAGGAACTGCAATGGGTACTTGGACTGTAGCATATCTCTTCAAGGCATCTGCCTGGGAAACAACAGCCTGTCCAGGAAGAGGTTTCCAGCCCTGCGCTTCCTGAACATTTGAGCCTACTAGAATAAAAGGAGGGGCACTGGTCTTCTTGTTGTCATCCATCATCACATAAGTTGGAGAAGTAACTTTTGGTGGATGCTGCAGAAACTGTGGATCCTTAGGATTAGATAAATAGAGGGTTGCTTGGGGGAAAGGCCCAGGTGCAGGTGGCGGTGATGGGCGACTCTGTTGATTCATGTCAGTTAGACAATAAAGGGTCCACATGTTAGAATATGGTGGTGGTTGTCCTGCTTCGCTTGTTGCTATTGCTATAAAAAAAATTGCAGGCATTAAGGTTTGGTCTCTGTATCAGGCACAATACACAGAAATATCTTTGTAAATTCTTTTTTCATATAAACAAACAGCTATAGTAATATGTGCCCTAAAGCATGCTATAGAGAGGGCTAAATAAATTATGTTTGGTAATTTGAGAGAGAGATTCTCTACAGTTGGAAAATGACAACAGTGCTATGATAATAAGTGTCAGGGATACTAGAGTTGTGGCTGAAGAAGCAATCTCATTCTAAGTTGCTATTTCCAGGTACTTAAGCTTTAGACATGGCTTCTGTATGGTCCTCCAGAGGAAACAAAAAAATCAACATTTTTGGCTTTACCAAAAAAAAATTAATGGATTAGTGTGTTAAGCCATTAAAAAAAAAAAAAGGTTAATAAATCTGCACCGTGACTTTTTTTCTTTACTAAAGAAATCTGCACTTTGTGTCATCTTTTGATCACATAATCAAATATCAGTAGCCTTCAGGTACCATTAGCTCCCATTAATTTGTAAACACAAAACATCACATAATTTAGGACTCAGAACCCCAGAGAGCACTGCTATTAGGAAAGACTTGAAATCACAGGTCCTAGGTAGCAGTAAACGGCTGGTTGGTTCCACAGGAGTCCTTTTAAAGAAAGAGGTTGAGGCAGCCATTCTTTCATTTACACAAAGGACTCTATATTGTCAATGTTGACTTTCCTAATGAAGCTGGTACTGTCTTGGAGGACTGCATCCTAGAAGATGGGTTCCTGATGACAAACTCACCTGTTGAACAGAGACTAGGCCATCTATCCCTGGTGCAGCTTTTCACATTCCCCAGAAAAGATAACACTATGCACACAATTAAGCTAGTGTGTCTTCAACAGCTTCAGATACTTCCTTTAAGACTTATTTCATTGTTTGAGAGAGAGACAGAGAGAATGGTGGAGGGCCCAGAGCAGTCTCCATAGTTGTACATCATTAGTTTTGACATAGTTTCATTCCACACAGGTGGATGTGCGACTGCATGGGGCGGGAACTGAACTGGTGGCCTTCCACATGGGAAGTGTGCCCCAATTCAGCATATGGGCTTGCATGGGCCGCGGCCAGGATTTGATCCCCAGACCTCGTGGCCAGAAGGCAAGCACTCAACCTGTTGAGCTATCCCAGCATCCCCAGATACTTTCAATTGATCCTTCTTAAAGCTAATTAAAAAAAATACACACACACGCAAACCAAGTCTTCAGTGTTTTTGTTCAATATCCTTTTGGCACTTGTTGAGAAACAGTTAAGCACCTGAGAACAGTAACAGTGTGGGGAAGTGCTACTTAAGCCATAGTGAGATGCTGGTCCCACACACTATACTCCCAGCACTGGCCTTTGCCTTTTCAGCTGTGCAGAATCCCTGTCACACTACCAGACAGAATTTGATCTCTCAACACCTGCTTTGGTAACACTTTTGGTAACAATCTGGCTCTATTAAATCAAAGTTTAGAGAGTTTCTGCAAAAGGAATGGGGTAGGTTGGGTCGTGCATCTATCCCTGAAGGGACAATGGCTCTTGCTCTTGTCTAGATGGGGCGGGAGGGTAGGCAGACCAAATGCTGTAATTAGATGGAGACAGAGGTCAAATCATGTCTGTGTCACTGGAAAACAAAGGCGATAGTTCAGCAGCCAGAAAAGCAGCTTGGAGTGGGCACTTGTACTAACAGGAATTAAGCAAGCTTAGCTATGTCCATTACTGCTTAAGCACCTGCTTGTCTTTTCGGCTGCTGCTACCTATCTGCTTCCCTGTGTGACAGACAGAGCTTCAACCTGACCGACCGGTCTTCTCTCCATCCAGCTGTGGAAGCTTGCAGGCAGGAAATCAGTGCTTCATCCAGCTCCCAAGTCTGGCTGCAGGACTCTCCTGACTCCATGTGAAAGCACAAACACACCTCCATTTGTTTCACTTTTAGAATGCCACAGTTTGATTTTACATTCACAAGTGAGAAATTTCAACCAACACACCCTAATTACAGCTTCTCAGGAGAAGTATCTGATCACATGAATATATCTGTAACTAAGAAGCTGTAATGCTTTTCACTACATAATATGTTCAAAACAATAACACAAAAGTGATAGATTTTGAAACTTGAGACCAAGTTTTGGTGACATCACTTTAAAATCATTCATCTCATCAGAGTAAAATCTCAACTACAATGAAACCTTTAAATAGGTTTGGCATTTTAGAAACTATTAAAAATAAAGATTTTTTGACCAATCTTCAGAGAGCCTACCTAGATGGTTATATGAAATACAGATGTCAACTGAAAAGTAACTTTCAATTTTCTAAGTATATAGTTTTCTTAATTGGATCCATCAAACCCTGCTCAGGTACTGCCTCCTGAAATCATTCCCAATTTCTGGTTCAGTCCAACCTTCTGGAGCAGGAGGAGTGGGGGCCACTAGGTGGTCGTATAGATGCACCTGAGCGCACAGATGTTGCCACTTCCCCAGAAGCCTTGCTCTCCACTTCCTGGGATGCAGAGCTTTCCCATACCTCTTCCTGACGGGGGACTAGTGCAGTGAGCTCCACCTCAAGGTGCAGAGATTTCTCAGAGCCTACTGCTTTGCAGAACCCTCTGCATCTAGGGATGGTGCAGGTGGGCCTTTCAAAGAGGTGTGAGAGCGCAGAACTGTTGCTTCTCCCTCTATATATGCTGAGGAATCATATTTTGCATTCTCCAACTGTGCAAATTAATAGCTTGTTCATACATGCCTGAGGCTGCCTTGCCTACAGGTATGGGGCTAACTGGTGGGACAATTATTTTCTTTAAGACAAGCAATGTGATAAGCTAATTATTTGTTCTGGTGTTAGCTCAACATAAGTCACTCCTTCAGTCACATGTTCATCTTATAGACAAATGATATACAAACAGTTAAAACAACTTCAACTCCAGCCTGCAAAGGGACTTCAGGAGTTTAATGGTAAGCAGGAGGTTCTTATTCGTCCTGCAAGGGGAGTGAGGAAGCCAATGATGTTTCAGCCTTGCCATTTTTAGGTTTAGAACCCAAGCCTACATGGACAGATGTGTGGCTTACACTCTGCATTGCTACCCCTCTCTCCAGAACACACAACAGAACCAGCCACCACATTATCTTCAACAGAGTCTTAGCTCAGCACCTTGTTGGAAAAACCAGGCATACTTGTTGCCACATCCACCATCATAACATCAGATTGATAGAATGGATAGGTGAAACTTTACCTAACATCTGAGCAGCAAACTGAGCTGGGTCAGCTTGGACATAGGCAAATTCTGGTGAGATGGCTGATGATGACGGTGATGAGGGGGTAGTAACCTTAGGGGTGGATGGTTTAGAAGGACCACAAACTGCTTCAGTTGTCTCCTCAGGCTCTGGGAGCAGCTCAGCATGAACTGATGGGAACTGAGTGGTTTTGTTGCTAAACATTGGGCCAGGTATATGGTCCTCCTCTGTGTCTGTAGATTTTTCCATCCGTGTAGGTTCTTGGGAAACTACAGATGTCCCTTTTGGTTCTTTTACACATTCTGGTTTTTCCTCTTGTGTTGTTCCTTCTGACCACTTCTCAACTAAAATAATAGTCAAATGGTTATTAGGTACATATTCCTCAAATGAAAAATTTTACAGAAAGCAACAATAGGTTGAGCATTCAAATGTAGATATATGAGGGCTGTCTAGAAAGTATCCAGCCTTGTAACTATTCTCACTATACTAACAATGGCTGGATTTTTTCCAGACAGCCATTGTATACACAAGTACACAAGAATTTTGCTTTATTTACCAAAATCTGTGATTTAGTATGGGTAATGAAATGTTTCTGTCATATTCATTCAAAAGATACCTCAGTTCATCCCCTTAGAAATAAGTGAGTCCTAGTAGCAGTGACAAAACTAATAACCAAGTCAGCATCAGGGGGAAGGTCCTAACTCTGCCTAGAAATAAGAAAGCTGAAAACCTCCATGTTCCTGATCCCAACAGTGATAAAACAAATGCTATCATATTAATAATTGGAAAACTAGAGGATGATAGGGTATTTTTACATTAGGAAACATCACATATTCCAACCTAAAAATGGCAGCACCCACTGATGAAGTGTAATAATGCAGCCAGAGTCCTGTTGCCCCTGAGAGAGAATAAATGCCATCTTCGCAACCATCAGTATAGAGTCAGTGAATCATCAGGCATGAGGAAAATTCCTTGGAAGCCTTGGGAGGATGAGACAGTTAATGACAGAAACTCCTAGTTGGAAACCTTGCTTTGCAAGAATTTGCTTTCCAAGGATGTATTTGCTTCAAGTCAACATGTAGCTTGTAGACATGTTTTGATAGGTTTAGCTGCTTCCCAAAGAACCAGGTCTCCTTCTACTGTAGCTGCTGATTTCTTATAAATTCAAGTCAGGTGTCTACTTCTGGACACAGATAACCACACCCAATACTCATATGCAGCAACAGAAAAGCCACATCTACTCTTACCTCCTTCTGCTTAGAACAATAACTTCATTTTCCTAACCATTCACCACTTCTGGCCTTCCCTGCCTACTGTTTAACAAAGCCCTTTATTCACCAATACACTTGCCTGAGTGTTTGTGCTGTTTAATCAGTGAACTAAGCACTGTTGAGGATATAAATGTTAAGACGAGGCCTCATAAAATTTACATTCAGTAGGGGAGATAAGGTATATATACAAATATTATAGGTAGAGATAGTATAAGTACCTAATAATGGTCCTAATAAAGATCTATGGACATTCAGAGGACGAAAAGAACAACTCTAGCTAAAGAAATGAGGGAAATTTTATTTAAACAAGTCTGGCCTTACACTTAAAATACAGGAATCTGAAAATTATCATTGTCATTATGATGAGGAAAAGCCAGATAAATCCCAAAATAACTTATCTGGAGCTCACCAGAGAAGAGAGTCACAAAGCAATCAGGTTAACTGGCTTCCAAACAGCAGCCAGGCCCTCCAAAGAGAAAAAGGGCCATAAGAACTGTCTGATCTGTGGCAGGGCCCAGAAAGGAGAGGCCATCAACATATAAGCTGGGAAGGTATCAGCTAAAATCTGAACATACTGGGAATGGCCAAATATGGGCTAGGATGTCAGTATGGAATAGCCTGGGACTCCAGATCCTAGAAGAGTGCAACTCACAGCACTTTTCCACGGGCCTCACATGAAGGATGTTTCAGCGAGACAAACGACCAGAGGGAGAAACCCATATCAACACCCAACAGAGGTCTCTTACTACTGGGGCAGGGGCAGGAAATGGCTTCAAGACTGACCCCAGATCCACAGCAGAGTTTGGCTGCCATAGGAGGACCAGCAGGAGCACAGAGAAAGCCTCACCTACAAGGTTCAGGTGTACAGGGCCAACCCAGGCCAGAGAGCCTACCTGCACGGATCACTAGTCCAGTACCCCAGTAATGAGAAACAGCAGGCTGTCCCTGCAGCCCAAGGGGTGGTGGGAGCAAGAGTGTGGGGAGAGATGCCTCCATGGGCAGGTGGTAGGGACAGCTAAAGGTGAAGCCCAAGCATGGAGAAACACCCTGGCACCCCAGCACCCCCCTCGGCACAAGGTGATAGCAGCCATGGCTAAAGGGATTTGAGGCCTGCGGTACAGTGAAGGTAATGAAAATCATCACAGACCCAAGCCTAACTTCTGACTAGATTTACTCACCTCAACACCAATTCAGGGCCTCGATGACTCTATTCTCTCTCAGAATGTCTTAAATTCCCCAATGATTTACTTACTGTGAGAGTTTTCCAGGGCCCAACCAATCTACAGATTGAATTACTGTAATCCCTAGATGGCCTGCCTGGGACCTCTCTGATATATCACTTACATGACACGGTTTCAGCAACTCTGGAAAGGCCCCCTGCCCTGTTAAAAGTGTACCTCACAGGCTTCTTGGACCTCTCATTTTATGTAGGAGATTAATCCTCAGGCTTAATATTTTTGCATCTAGAAGTCCCCTATTAAACAACAATCATCCTTGAAAGGTAAAGCACTATATAATTGTGAATCATTAACAACTCAACAAAAAATTTATGCTATTTTGCTTTCTTCCCTGCAACTTTGTCATCATAAAAAAGTGTATATGAGAAGACATGGGCTTCAGTACAGACTGGGATTTCATAGCTGCATGACCCTAAGTCAACAGTTCTGAGTTGTAGCTTCTTCATCTGTAAAATGGGGATTATAATCCTGACTTCATTGAGTTTTTATGGAGATGAAATGGAATTGTTCATCTGAAAGTGTCCTATAAATTATAAATTACATATAAATGGGGAAAGAATATATACCTATCTAAGAAGAAAAGTTTTGAAATGTGTTATCAAATTAAAAAATATAAACCTCATATTTTTAATTCAGCATCGATTAAAATTAAATTGGCTATTTCTTAAGATGGGAGATCAGATGCAAGGTGTTTTTTTCCTCATCTGTAATATATGTGTACGAGTGTGTATATATAACATACATACACATATATACACATATATGACATATATACTATTTTGAATATATGCTAAGAATGACAGAGCAGAGAGCCTACATGACTGATGCTTTAATATTGGCAGCAGAATGAACACCATTTCCAGATATATTGTTTTTTAGTCACTGTTAATTGATCTACTATTACTTACAGTTGAACACTTCCTTAATTAGTATGTACCATAAATTAGAAGTAGTAAAGAAACAGGAAAGAGGGGGATTGTGTTCTATGCTGCTTTTTTAGATACCATGTGTTTTATTTGATGCATTCTGTAATACACATTTTCTCATTGGGAATTTGTTGGATTCATTATCATAAGATTAGATAATACATCTGTACTTCTTTAATCTACTGTCCAAAAAATAATCTGGGCTGTGTCACATTCACCCTCTCTTCTGTAGTAAACACGATCATCTGTGAGTATTTTACTACCTCCTTTTCAATATGTATACTTTTTCTTCTACTTCCCTCCACCCCTTTGCTTCTGTTTGCCTTACTGAACTGACTAGAACCCACAGTATAATGCTGAATAGAAATGGTGATATGTGTGTCCTGGTTCCAAAGTGAGGGGAAAGTATTCAATATTCACCACTAAGTTGCTATCGGTATGTTTTTTATACATGGACATGATCAGATTTAGGAAGTTCCCTTCTACTCCTTGTTTGCTTACAAACTTCTTTAAAAGTACTTCTTGTAAAACAGGTCTGATGACAATTGATTGTCTCAGCATTTGTCTGCCTGAGAATGTCTATTTTGCTTTCAAATTTAAGTATATCCACTGGTGATATGTTCATTCTAGGTTGGCAGCTTTTTGATTAAAGTACTTTAGAGATGTTATTTCACTGTACTTTGGCTTCTATGGTTTCTGCTTAGAAATCAGCTATATGTCTTAATTATTCCCCTGAAAGTGAAGTGCGTTTTTACTGTTTTCATAATTTTATCTTTACCTTTTTCAGCAATTTGACCATGATATACCGAAGTGTGGTTTTCTTTGTATTTATTCTGCTGTGGGTTCACCAAATCTTTTTTTTTTAAATCTGGTAAGGTTTTATTTTAGTTAGTTAGTTTAATTTATTGGTGTGACATTGGTTGGTGACAATTACAGTTTCCAGGTGCACAACTCTACATTATATTGTCTATGCATTGTATTTATGTGCTCATCACCCAGAATCAGATCTCCTTCCATCACCAAACATTTTTAATCTGTAAATTGAGATCTTTCAATTAGACTGGGAAAATTCTAAGCCATTATTTTTTCCAAAAATACTTACCTTGCCTTCTCTTCTCTTTTTTCTCCTCTGTAATTGCAATTACACATTAGTCCAAGGATGTCCAACCTTTTGGCTTTCCTGGGCCACATTGGAAGAATAACTGTTTGGGGCCACACATAAAATACACTAACACTAATGATAGCTGATGAGTTAAAAAAAAAAAAGGTCAAAAAAAATCTCATAATGTTTTAAGAAAGTTTAAGAATTTGTGTTGGGCTGCACTCAAAGCTGTTCTGGGATGCATGCAACCCGCGGGCCACAGGTTGGACGAGTTCTCCTTAGTCCTTCTGATCACGTCCCACACATGTAACTTAACATTGTCCTGATCTTTTTCTTTTTGTTTCAATTTGGATATTTTCTACTGCTCTGGTTTTTAGTTTCCTATTTCTGTTTTCTATTAGTGATGTCATCCAATAAGTTTTCAGTTTATTTTTTGATTCTATCCCTGTTAAAATTCTTCATCTTTTCATTCATTTTTCCATCTTTTCAAAACATATTAATCACAGTTATTTTCAGTCCTCACATAGTAATTCCAATATTTGAATTTTCTTTGGGTGTGCTTCTAGTGAGTGTTTTACATTTTATTTGATTATCAGTCACTTTCTCCTGCTTCTCTGAATGTCTAGTAATATTTAATGGCATACTATAAATTATAAATGACACACTGTAGACATCCTGATTATGGCACTTTCTCCTATATGGTGTTGATCTTATTCTAATAATGTAAAATCTGATCCTCCTGAGACTTGGTTT
Source organism: Craseonycteris thonglongyai (assembly GCA_004027555.1). Classification (NCBI taxonomy): domain Eukaryota; kingdom Metazoa; phylum Chordata; class Mammalia; order Chiroptera; family Craseonycteridae; genus Craseonycteris; species Craseonycteris thonglongyai. Next base: position 34,851 of record PVKE010008150.1, on the reverse strand, counting down.
TAGATTTTGTTAAAGTGGTTACATTTTAGCTTTGTTCTCTCTCCTAGCACACTGCCTCTATTCCTAGGGTGTAACCTTCCTGGGCTCTCAACTGAATTGCCAGGGTTTCATAAGTCTTTTCATCGTGGCTAGGCCCAATCTCCAAAGCCTTCCCAGCTGCCTACCACTTCTGAAATCCCTACTCAGCTTTCAATCTCCCATATCTCTTCTCTGCTAAGCCTCCTCAAGCCTCACTACACATACCAGCAGCTTAGGAATTGGCCCAAAACCCAAAAGAAATCTTTTTGCAGAGTTTTGGGATATCCTCTGGGGGGCTTTCTCACCCAAATCCCAACCACAAGAGCAGCCTCACACTCTGCTTCTGTTTCCTCTTCCCAGAGAGACTTTCACTCTCTACTTGGCTTCTATTTCCCTTCATAAGAAACTGAAAGAAAAAAAGAAAAAAAGCCTCCATGGTGAATATGGAACTCAATTTCTGTGAATCCCTTCTCCCAAGCATCCAGGAACAGGACTTTATCTAATTTCTCCTGGTTTTAAGGTTGTTTATGATAGGAACATAAGTCCAATATTAGCTACTCCATCATAGCAACTGAAATCTCTCTTCCTCTTCTGAATTTCACCTAGCACAGCATCTAAAAATGGGTAAGAATTTAAATATTTGAAATAATAAATTGGATTTCAAGGGATATATAGATTTTTAAAGGTAGAAAGGGAGGGAAGGGAATTCCTGGAGAAAGAAGTAGTACAAGCCAAAAACAAGTAACTTGAAATTACTTCACATTTTTAGGTGATGACAAGTAGTATGTGTGGTGCATAAGGTCTATGAAGATTTGAGATGGGATGGTTGCAAAGGTAGGATAGATTCAGATTGCAGGAAATCTTTTCATGCCATGGTCTTAAAAAGGGACCAAAATTTTTATACTATGACATAGACATAATCTCATTTTAAATTGCTCATTTCCCAATGGCAAAATTGATCTTAAAAATATTTATCCCTTCTAGTTTAAAAGTCTCTTTTGGTTAATTCTTCAGTCTTTTGGACTATTACACTTTTATCAAAGGTTCTCTCATTTTTAAAGAGAACACCTGAATGCTAGATTAATTTCTGGTTCTGATCCACATGTTGTCCTTTCCTGCTAGCTCTCAACTACCTCTGGTACAGGCATAACTCATATTGCCTAGGCCCTGGGGGTTGGTCTCTGACTCAGCTCTATCTATACTCAAGTGTTCTACTTTTGGGAAAATGTGGCCTGATTGCTTATTTCTCTCAAGGACTGGGAGAGATCCCCTTCTTAATTTGGTCTTCTTTAGCAACTGAGGCCAAATTTTATTTTGTTCCTGGCTTGGACATTATGTGCTATAGCTTTATGCTAGCAGGTTGAGTAACTCTACTTTTTCCCATCCTGATTCCTTGCTAGTCAGCACTCTAGGACAATCTAAACACATCATCAGATCCACTAAAAGCCATATACAGGTCACAGGAAACCAGAATTATCATTTCTGATACATCTGAGAAAGATTTCCCATTATTTCTAAGCTGTTGCTTCAGATTAAGTTCTTCAACAAATATTTACTGAAAGTCTGTTGAATGTAATACCTAATGCTAAATGCAATGCCATGCTAACTATATTGCTTCTTCTAAACAGCACCCAGGAAAGCAAAACACAACCCTTCTGCTCAGATTTTATAGAATTTGATCAGACAGTCTACCTATCTTTGTTGTCCTCAGTTTTGATGTCAGTTAGTACTTTTCATGCACTACCGACACCCTAGTACTATAACCCTGTTGTCAAGAAGGAAATGACTTGATATCCTATCTTTCTCCTGCTTCCTCTATAGCTTGTATAAAGTAAAAATTTGATTCTAGTAACTTTGGCTCTTAAATCAAAAATCAGTGCTGGGAATTCCAAGAAAATCTTAACAAAAACAGACTTCAGCAAACTCAAAAGCTTTAGCTTTCTTACTCTGTACTTTGAAACCTCAATAATGAGTAATGACCTTCTTGTTTCAGGCTATATTTGCCTTTACCTTAAAGCAGGGGTGTCCAACCTTTTGGATTCCCTGGGCCACATTGGAAGAATTGTCTTGGGTCACACATAAAATACACTAACACTAACAATAGCTGGTGAGCTATAAATAAATAAATAAATGTGCAAAATAAAATCTCATAATGTTTTAAGAAAGTTTATGAATTTGTGTTGGGTTGCATTCAAAGCCATCCTGGGCTGCACGCAGTCCATGGCCCATTGGCTGCACAAGCTTGTCTTAAAGTAAATGAATGTTTCAATGAATCGACATTAAAAGAACAAACAGGAATAATTAGAAGTTATCTGAAATCAATACACTAGCTTAATATTTTTCAAAAGTATCCTTACAATGTTAATGAGTTTGGATTTTGTGATATATGGGGACCAAAGTCTCTGGATAGCACAGTGATAACTTACAAGGCCCAAGATGTTATTCTTCCACATACTGACTCTTGCCTCCTAGTGCTCCTGACCTTATCTTGACAATCTGGTTTCTTGTTCTAGCATTCCTGGCTTGCCATATCTGCTTCTTACTCATCTCTCTCTTCTCTTAAGCCTGACCCTGTGTTTCTGTGCCTTCTCTGACAATCTGACCCTAATTCTAGAATATACCATTGCTTAGCAGTATATTTTCCTTCTTTAGTATAGACAATTTCTCAACTAATTAATCTTACTGAAGTGGGAAAGTTTTTTTTAACTTAATTAAATTCTTACCTTGGTAATGCAATTAATAACGATCTTGCCTAAGCAAATAATACAAGACTCCAAGAAATAAAAGGGTCATTTTGGCATAATACCTAACCCTGTGTTTAGGGAGTCTGTATAGTCTTACTTGAAAAAATGCCCAGAAAAGTGCAGAGTAGCACCAGAGCTTCACAAAATTTAGTATGGCTAGTCCAAAAATAGATATATTACTTACTTGTTCAATGAGTATATAGCCAAAAGTATGTGTAACCAACTATTAAAATAATGCATAAAAATGTATTTTGGCATAATAAACTAAAAAATACTTAAATGAATATTTACTATGAATAAGCAACTCAAGACAATAATTAATGATATGTATAACTGCTATGGTGCTGCATCAGAATTGAAATTGGACCCAATGATCAGCAGCAGTGCATGAGTATAATTATTATGTACTATTATATGGCTGAGCCAAGAATGTCCAGGACAGGTTAGAAAAGTCAACAGGGTAACTCAGGGACCCAGGTAGACTAGGGTCAATTTGATTCTTCAAAAGAGGTAGTTATTTATTACCTCTGTTGGAAGCCAAGGCAGGGCTGACACTGGAAACTGGACTCAATTAGGCTTAGGGGAATGGAAGGTGATAGTGATGTTGAGATCCCATTTGCCATTCTGAAGGAGAAACTACTGCCCTTTTCACCGGGGAGTGAAAAGATCAGAATTAACACAGTCTGGGCTTCAAGTTCCATACAAGAAGGTAACATGAGAGGAAGAAGTAAAATAGTGAGAGATAATGGTGAGAAAGGGAGCTGAAAGTCCTCTTCCTTCACTCTTTTAGTTCAAGAATTTAAGATTTTTCCAGGGGGATCCTAGAATGTTACTATTAGGGAAAGAACATGAGTCATGCTATTAGGAAGGTCTAAGTTTTATCTTAACTACCAATTACTTAATGTTAGAAACTTGCAAGTGTCATTATCCAATGAGTCAATCACTAAGGGAATTTTAGTAACTTAGGTGGTATTTTAAGATAAAAGAATTGTCTCAAGTTCTACCACTTAGGATATGCTAGGAAAAGAAGAAGGAAATGGAACTTATTACCTGTTCTGTCCTAGGCACTTACTATACATTTTGTCAATCAAGACAACTTTATAAGGTAGGTGACATTACTGCAATTTTACTCCAGAGAAATCTGAAGCTTGGGAGTGATTAAATAACTTGCAAGCTTCTAAATAAAGCTTGACAAAACATTGTAATCCCAATGCTTGTTGTTGTCTTCAGATATAGGCTCATGCTGAGACTGAAAGACTAGAATAAGGGTCACTTGACTTAGTTCTCAAAGAATGGTTAATTTCCCCATAGTGCCAGTCATCCAAAGCCTGGAAGAGCCACAATCCTCAAGACCAGTAGAGCATGTAGGGAATTACAAGTGACACCATTCATATTTAACACTAGGATCCACGTTGTTTTATTTTTTAATTCATTTTATTGTTTTTTTTTTGACAGAGACAGAGAGAAGTGGGGAGAACCCAGGACAGTTTTCATAGTTGTATGTCATCAGACATGGTTTCGTTCCACACAGGTGGGCAGGGACTGCACAGGGTGGGGAACTGGGCTGGGGGCCTCCACATAGGAGGCACACTCTCTTGAGCCAGGGGCCAAACCAGGGGGCAAGAACCAAACTGGTGGCCTGCTGCATAGGAAGCACACCCCAGTTCAGCATATGGATCTACAAAGGCCAGGGTCAAGATTCGATCCTTGGTCTCTGGGGCTGCAAAGTGAGCACATAACCCGCAGAGCCATCCTGGCTTCCCGGACACATAAGTTCTATTTAGAGGAAGGAGAAGATGCCAGATGTCATACCTACATTTTTTTTTTTTTTTTTTTTGTAGAGAACTGAACAATGATTCAGCCAATGTACCCACAGCTCCCACAGGAATAGTAGTTGGGGAATTAAACTAGTTAGAAGGTAGGAGGATGTCTGTCACTCAGGAGAGGAAATGCCCTGTGATAAACTATAACCATAGTGAAGCTCTCCTGTATATAAGTGGATTCATGCCGTCTCTATGGTAGAACATGAATTAATGGATCCTGCTTGTCCATTTGGGATGACAATAAAAAGCAGACAAATGAGCCAAACTGATAACTAGACAGTAACACCAACTTCTACATTTTCTGATCATACCTTTGTTTCCTTCCCATTTACTCAGTAAACCAAACAGTAATGTTCATTTCTACTCTACTGCTTAAAGAGCAATTTGTTTCTACGGCCATACTGTCAGCTTACTTTTAGGAATATCTGTACACTATGCCAATTTCCTTGATATCTGTAGTTACTAGAGGAGAAAAGCAGCAGTATCTCCTACCCCTTACCTCCCTCCATTAAAAGTATGGCAGTTCCATTAATTCAGTATGTTAATTTTGAACCCTGAGAGTCAAAGACATTAATCTAGCTGGACCAAATCCATATCAGTTTACTCTACTTGCTGAGTTGAATAGTGGGAGAATTCTTCAGTAAATAAATACCAGTTAGTTACCTTTTATCATAAATAGTCACTGACTTCATCACTATTCTCAAACATCATAAGCTTGTATACACCCATTGCTCTCAAACATAGCTTCTGGTTTAGAGGACACAAGTATAAAGGTCATAATGACCTTGACTGCTTGTGAAATCAGGCTTATAGGGATAGGGAGAGGGTCAATATTCTAGCATTTGTCTGTAGACCCTGCTGGTGGCAAGCAAATCCTAGACCTGTTTCTCATTGTAAGCTGAGAATGCCATTAAGACCCTGCAGGGAAGAAGCCAGACTGGACAATAAAATATCTCTGGACCAGGTCAGTTCACTTTCCTGCCCTTCAAATGCTGACTCACTCTAGTTATTCTTAGTCTTGCTTCCTAGTTTGGGTGTTCCTTTCATGGCAGGTCCAATCCTCACGACTTTTACATTTTCTTAGGTTTTACTCCTGATTTCTCCCTACTTTGGCTTTGTTATCTATTAACACCACCAAAGTGGCTGAAACTCACTGATCACGACCTATCTTTCTCTATGATCATTCCAAAATGTTGGTTAGCCATGAATTATAGCAAGAATTTAATTATTTTCCACACTGATCATGAGTCTTCATTTTCTCCACAAAATTATGCCAAAAAGTTTTTCTTACCATTCTTTTAGATATGAGTGCCTGACCTTGGAATTTGACCAATATATACAAGTATACATATACTATTTTGCTTATAGTGATCTTCCCAAATTTCTATCACATAAATTTTGCCTTTCTCATTTTTCCCCCTCTGACTTTTTCACTGCTTCTCTGTCACTCGGTTTCATGGTGTCATGTTCACATCAGACAGGCATTTATACATATGCACATAAACACAACTGATTTTCTAAGCAGATATACAGCCCTACGTCAAAGAGGCTAGAAGAGACCACTTTCTGTGAAAAACTTCTCTTCACTACATAGACATGCAGAAAAGATGGTCAGTTATACCAAATTGATTTCTGTCCTCCAATGTGGACTGCAGTTAAACCATCATGGGGAGAGAAAAAAGCGGTGGTAAACTTCTTTCCAAAAAGTCTTCCAAGGTGAGTTTTTACATATTTCCTAAGTAAAGTATTTCATCATAACTTCAGTATTACTACAATATCCACTTCTCCTAAGTCTACTGTATTTCCCTAAAGACAGTGCATATTGGAAAGGGTTTGAGCCATAATTCACAAACCCTCTTCTAGGTCTCACTGTGTCAAATGGTTTGCAAAAGATGTTTTCTATTTTTGCCTTACGATTTAGAATCCTCTAAAGTGTTAGTTCCCAGATTAAAAAAACAACAACACCTGATTCAGTAGTAAAAATAAAGCATCAATTTGGTTATTTAAATAAACAGTGAGTGTAATTATCTAAACAGAAAATATCTGTGGGCATCTTTCTTAAGTTTGATGCATGTTATTAATGCTGCAATAGTTTATAACTAGTGTTCTAATACTATTATAATATTACCACTTGTGATACTTACCTTTAATCTGATGAAACTGTTTAACCAGATCTTTTATATCCAGAGAGGCATTCCCTGAAGGAATAAATACAGGAAATTAGATACAAAGGATCCCAACTTGAAATGTTTTCTTTTCTACATCAACAAATATATAATCTAAAGCAATAACAAACCTTCTCTAAACACAGTAAGTTCTTTAAAATAAACTGCTGCAAACTGGGTGATGTTTTGTGGATTGGTTTTGAGAACAGCTCTGCTAAGTCCCTCAAGCAGGGTCTTGAGACCATAAGGTACGACAAGTCTGGGCTTTGAAGAAATCATTCTTGGCAAGATGTCTGTAATCTTGACTATAATGAAGAAAAACAAAGTCTTATAAATAGTGTATTATTTTTTACTAAAATATTTATTTAACTATAGTTTCTAAGAACAAATCTATTTTCTATTAAAATTATTAGCTTTAGTTCTAATCTCTCAGTATTTATTCTAGTAAAATGGGCTAATTCTTGATAGTAAAAAAAAATAATGTTACCAATAACTTTTTATGTGCAGGCAAACAATCTAATACTATTAAGGAAATTCATGGGAAAAGCCCTGTCAGGAACTCCAGGATAATATTAAAAACAAAGAACAAAAAAATCAAACCAAACAAAACCTGTTTCTGCAAATTCAGTAAATATTTTGTGCAAGACAATTTCAATCAATTAAGCTTATTTATCTGTTACCAACAATGTCCTTCCAAACCACATTGGCAGACTAGCTTTTCTGTACATTCATCAAATAGAGTAGGATTTCTATAAGAAAAATGCCCTTTTCCCCCTTATTTTTCTAAATATATCCCTGGATACATTGATTATCTATGTATAAATTTTTTAGATTTATTTTTTTAGCATTAATCATAATAGGTATAATTGCATGTGGTATTGTACCACTCACTACCTCTTCCTTTTCTCATTTCCTCCCTCAACTTCTGCCCTAGTTTTCTGCTATTTCGCCCTTCTCCTGACTTTCTGGATTTTAAGTGGAACCAAGAGTATTGCATAGTATAACCTCTAATTCTCAGAGTTAAAGAGAATGCAACTCTAAACTGTGTGGCCATATATGTGCATGTTGTTTGTTCTAAAAAAAGGCTTATAAACACATGTAAAAAACAAAACAAAACAAAAATTATAAACTAAGGAAATCAGTCCAGTGATAAAAGAAAAATTATGGTAGGAAAAATAGGATGAAGCTACAGATAAGGTTAGTATTCCAATACAAGCCACTTTGATAAGACATGGAGCATCACATTAGCCCCTGAGCTACTAAGCAGCCATCACAAGAAAGGAAACAGTTGGTTACATGATTCAGGTTTTCAGAGATAAAAACAAATCGGGGATGCTGGCTGGGATGGTTCAGCAGGCTATGTCCTGACCCCAGCCCATACAAATCCATATGCTGAATTGCAGTGCAACTGGTAATCGCTAAGATGGCGGTGAAGGTTCTCTCCTCCCATGGGGGAGGACCCCAGTTCAGTTCCTGCCCTGTGCAGCCCCACATTCATCTGTGTGGAATGAAATCATGTCACAACTAATGATGTACAACTATGGAGACTGCTCTGGGCCCTCCTCTGTTCTCTCTCTTTCCCTCTCTCTCTTGCTCTCTCACTGTCTCTCTCTCTCACCTTCTCTCAAAAAACAATAAAATGAATCTTTAAAACAACAACAACAACAAAATTAACAAATCAGTTGCTCAGGAGAATCAGTTATTCTGAACACTGGGACCCAGGAGGAATTTCTCCTGTGTTCTCATTCAGAGAATAGTGTATGATATAATGAACCAGGGCCCTCAACAACATCCCTACTATAGTAAATAGTTAATGAGTTTCACAAGGGGCCAGCTTCTAATAAAAAAGTAATTAAAGTGTCATAGCAAAATGCTGAATATGCCAAAGCACATTTCATCTTTCCAAAGATCAGGAAAAACATGAATCTGGATTGACCAAAACAAACCCTTTGAAAATATAATTCAGGTGAAAACTTACTATCAGAGTTTATAATTTCACAGGAGCTGCACTTAATTAAACTGTCTTTTAGAAACCAGTTGTACAGCTTTGGAAGGCCCACATGCTAAATATTAAGGGGCATAGTGGTAATCATATGAATAAAATACACATACCTGTATGTAAATGCATGTATGTATGTATATATACATATAATTTTTAAAAAACTATATTCTTTGCACCCCAGTGTAAGTAGATGCGTCTTGTTTTTAAAGTGGCTTATCAGCAGCCATGTTGGAGCTAACAAAACACTCTTTCTGCAGGCAGTCAGCAATTGGAGCAAGCAGCTATGCAGTGATCCCAATCTTTTACAACCGTGGCGGTATGTGGCGCTCCCACCACACTACAGAGTCTGTGAACGTGTGGGGCCAGTTAGAGCACCTAGGACCAAGGATGCTGAGCGTCCTACATGCAATTCCATACAAGGAATTGTGCTTAGCAAGGAATTGTGACATCAAACATAACTACACCGACAAGTAGTCTCAAATACAGACATTGAGGGCTGTTTGAAAGTGAGAGCTTAGTAACTGTCTCCAAATCTCTCTAAAGAATGTCAAAAAATAACACATTTACAACCCACATCCCCTTTGCCCAACTGTGAACTTCCAGTTACCCACTACCACAGGGAACGCTGGCTTAGTGAAACAGTGCGTTGGGCTACGGATGCGAGAGTGGGGGCTCTGAGCCACAGGAAACATAACTGGCACAACCCCTCCCTCCCTAAACCTACCAGGTTGTGGGCCCCACTGGGCCTGCATTTGTTTTGTCCTTTGGCTTGTTTGATGCAATGTGGGAGAGTGGGTGCACTGATTCCGTGACAACTAAGGAAAGGAGCTGCCTCCCTCCACACAAGCGCTGGCCTGCCTTGGCCACTCACTGGTGAAGCCCGCCCCTCCCCTCGGGCCTCCCACTTCGGTGGCCCTCCACCTTCTCTGACACTCAGGAACCGTCTTCCAGCGCACAGGGGACACTTGCCCCCACCTTCTCTCCGGCTGCGTTCTAACGAGGGAGGTTACTCGTTGCCTCCTTGCCGGTGGCTTTTAGAGAGATCGCGCTCCCAGACGGCCTTTTATACCCCTGGGGGACGTCAGGACGTGACTCATAAACCCCCACGCTCCCACGCTGCAGGTCTAGGACAGCCTCGAAAGGAGGCGGGGCCTCATCAGTCCCAGCCAATAGGGAGCCGAAAGGGACAAAGGCCGAAATTCTGCCAGCCAGGGTGGTATGCTTCAATCTTTCCAGACAAGAGAACCAAGGGGCAGAGGGAAACTGACTTTTTCAAACCGCCCAGAGTCTGGGAGTAGGCCAGGCGACAGCCTCTCCGATTCTGGTCGCTCAATCGAAAATAAGAGCTGATATGGGAGACAAGAAAAATAGATTTATGGAAGTTCTATATCGCTATCAATTCTTCTCCTCTTCACACTACTCATCCTCACATAATCTGTTACTCTCCAGTGACCTTTTCAAAGGATAATTTCTGCTAAAGTTTACACAATAAACACCAGTATAGAATAATTTTATGCAATCCTTTTCCTCTTGAGCAACTGGCGGTGGAAAGAGATATTCGGCATTAATTCTGAAGCTGCCTGCTTCTTGATAGTTCAGAGTCTTGCAATACCTCAGCCACAATCTATCCTCCCCTAACCACACCTTTGCCAGCAACAGGTGAGTACTGTGTGTCAAATCAACTGTTTTACGAAACTAAAGGAACACTCACTCATTTAAAATACCTACTTTCTGCCCTTTTACCCATTGAGGCTCACGTATCTGCACTGGGCATTAAGTAAAACCAATGTCACCCCATTAAATTTAACAACTATATATATATATATTCTGTACAAAAAAACAAAAAAAAAAACCAATAAAAATAAATCTTAAAAAGACAACAAAAAAAACCATAATCACGATTATCAGATTCTAAGCACCCTTTATTACAATCAATTTTCAAATGAATAGAGAACAGGAACTATTGGAAATCAACCATTAAGTATTAAGTATCATCAGGGCATATGTATCTGACAAAAAAAAAATTTAATTCAGAGAAAAATTATGGCTTCCAGAGCACTTTGCAATAGAGGCAGTGTTGAAGCCCTGTCTACATCTATGCTGCACACAGCATTTTCTAGGGATTTTAATTCATCCATCTAATAATTATTACCAAGTGCCTATTATGTGGCTGACAAGCTTTTATGTGTCACAAAGGTATTTTAAAAGTAAAGAAATGCTCTTTGACTATGATGTGATAGGTCTACAGATGGTACATATTTTCATCCTTTATCACTGTCCCCAGCCCCTTTGGTAAATAAAAGTAAAGTGATTGAGGGTGTCATGATTTATGATGATTTGGTTTACAATATGTTTAAACTATCAAAGGTGTATTTGAAACTAAATTACGAACAGCTCCAAGTGCAAACACTACAGACACTGATGGTGTCTTTTGGAATTTGAGACATTTATGCTTGTGTAGCCTGAGTTGGTGGGTCATCTGGAACACCTACTTGGTGTTATTACCAGAATACCTTACTCCAAAGGCAAATCTTTCATCTTTCCACATTTCTTTAGTGGTTTTGTCTGACTGAGTACCTCTAAAATGCAAATTGTTATATTAAAAACATTTAACCAAAAATTTTCATACCATTTGTTTTTGGGTGTTTTTTTGAGGTGAGAAGGGAGAGGGTCCAGAGCAGTCTCCGTAGTTGTAGATTATTGTTCCATTCCACACAGATGGATGTGGGACTGTGTAGGGTAGGAACCAAACTGGTGACCTCCTGCATTGGAGACAAAAACCTTTGTTGCCAATCCATCCTGCCAGTTACCGGTTTCACTGTTCCACATATGAGGTTGCACCAACCAGGGGCCTGGAATCGGGATGCCAGAATTTTGGGGCAAGCGTTCAACTGCTGAGCTATCCTGGCATCCCTGATTTGATGTGGTTTTTACAATCTTCTTGTCCTTGTGCTCATCTCCCTTTTCTGTCACCATGTGAATTCATTGTGCATTGCTCCCTGCCTGTCCCCTAAATCCTCTGTGAGTGACCTCTTGCAACTCACACCTCATCTTACCATTTGCTTCCCACTTGACTCTAGACTGGTCCTAAACACACATTGTCACCTCTGTGCCTTTGTTCGTTGGGTACAATGCCTGAGACATCCTTCTAGCTATCATTGTCACCTGATTGCATTCTTCTTTAAAATTTAGCTCAGGAATCTCCTAGCTTAGAAAGCCAATGGGTTAGAAGCATTTCCTCAGTGGCCCCATGATATATACACTCTATGAGCATAACCACACTGCATACTTGTTTGACTATTCTCTCAGAATTACTAAATACTTACCAAAAGATAATGTAAGGCAACGTTTCTCTAAATTTAGACCATCCACATTAAAACCATCCTAGAAGCTTGTTAAAAATGCCTTCCCAAACCCTCCCCAAAACTTAGTGAATCAGAATCTGAGTGGACTAATATGTAAAACTGAAATTTGAGAACCACTGGCCTGTGGGAAGAGCAAGCGTAGCGAAGAGCTCACCTGGGTTACAAGTGTGTTGCTTCTATTTCACACACCAGTCATTTAGAGCTATAGTTCAGCCCCCTTGCTAGTTTTCATAAGGAAGCCAATTACTCTTGCAATGGCTGACTTCTGCATACTTTACTGAAGAAGAGGCACATCTTTTATGGACCTACTTTCCATGCTCTTGTTCCCCTTGTCCATTTTGCTTTATGTATTTCCTCTATCTTTCAAGTCTCCTCTTACTATTCTTTTTGGGATGACCTGGGCTTAACATTTTATTTTCTGTACCACCACCAAGATCTAAAAATATATATAGGAAATACCAAACAATACATCATAATTGTGTGAATGTGTCTTCATAGGTATAGATCAATATGTAAATACTTGCCACCACAATTGCTTAAGGAAGCAATCAACTAGGAGTTTACATACCAAAGGAATGCACATATGCGTGTGTACATTTTAAAAAACAGGTATGCGTTGTCCTTTCATGTTGGCAGAAACATACAAGTGCATACAAGTGCAAATTCTGTAAATTGACTTATACATTATGCAATATTCTAATTTGCATCTGAAAAGTAGTAATTCTTTAAACACTTTGCTATCATGTGCTAAAGATACCTAAACCATAAAAAACCTTAAATTTACTACACAAAGGTTCATGTTACATTATTAGAATATGCCTCCAAGTATGTCAGATTATAAATGTGTAGAGTACATAAAATATAGATTTCTCTCATCATAAGCACAATCTACACACAATATAAAATACATATTTGAAACTCATAGATTAGAAGATAAATTTCAGAGTCTCCAAAATAAGGAAGAGGAAGGAGTGATGCCAACATAAATCAGATAGATGCAAATAGTTCCCCTTATATGATTATTTTCTTTACCAGCAGGGGGTAAGAAGCAATTTATACCAAAATAAATTTTCAGGAAGATTACAGTACTTCACAGGTTGGATAAGTCATGGCACATAGGCCAGGTAATGGTTAGAATTACTCAACTCAATTTTAGTAATCTAATGGGGTACAGTGTACTCACACTGTGTTTTTTTGTTAGTCATTAGAATCACCATCTACCCCTTCATGGTATACCACCATGTGAAGATAGATAAACCACAGGGACACCACACCTAGGAGAGCTAGGTCATAAACAGATCTATTTGTCTATTAAAGAAAACTTACTGGGTGGTGGTGTAACGTTGTCTATTCAGTTAACTGAACACAAACTTAATTTGAAATCCTGAACTCTCCCTGGAGAAATAAAAAATATTTTAAAGCAGTTAATGCAGTAACAATTCCTTAGGAAATTGTAAAGTACAGGCCTTTATGTAATCTGTGAATGTTGAATTCAACAGTTTGAAGAATATCTGAACTGAAAATTCAGGGGTGAACTTGGAAGCAAGCTTCATGATTCAGAAATATTCCACAATTTGCACATATTCTGCCATGATGACAACAAAATGGCAAGAACCTTATTTTGAAGATTCATAATGTTCGCTTCAGCCCAGATGAAATCAGGTATATAATATTCTTTGACACTAATTTTTCCTCTTCAGAAAGCATCTACTTAGCCTCTGGAGTTATTCATTCACTGACCTTTTAAGATAGCAATCTTTCCTGTCTGGCTACTATATAAAACTCCATGCAGGATTCACATCAGAAAGTCAATGTGAATAAAACACTTTGGAAGTGGGGAAACATGAAGATAGTTTAGCCAAAGTCAGTGAGGAACAATCACTGACTTCAAAGAAATGATCATTTGCTCAAAACCTAATTAAGTAGATTAAACCTGCTAACATTCTAAGTTGCTCCACCCATGTTTGATCTTGAAAAGACGTATTAAAGTATTAACATTGCATGAGGTTGTGCTTCAGCTAAAAGGATGGGCAAATAAATGATACCCCAAGACAGGTACTCTTTAGCTCAATACAAATTTTTTAAAACTATAATCTTAAGCTTGAGCCAAGTCAGTCATAATTATGGCAGAAACTCTTAAGTGACTGAGGTATTCTGATCTTCAGAACCATAGGTATGCAGTACTAGATAAAGAGGTAAATAAAGAGACAGTAAAAATTAGTAACAAAGAATTAAAAATAACTTTGAACTCCTTTTACAATACCAAATAACTTGAGTTAAGGGGAAAATGAATAAATCCTGGCAAAAGATAGCCTAGAGCGGGGGTGGCGAACCTATGGCATGCGTGCCCAATGTGGCACATTGAGCAATTATTTTGGCACGCGGAGATGTGAATACCATTAAAAAAATTATTGTTTATGCTCTTACAGACATAAAAATAATCGATACCTCTATCTCACTTGATGGGTTGGCACACGAGTCGAGAGAGTATACTCTTATTTCATAAACTTTGGCACTCAATCGCCAAAAGGTTCGCCACCCCTGGCTAGAGAATCCTTCACCAGCAAATATTTGAGGCAAAGAAAACTATGTTCATTCAAGAATTTACCCTTTTAAAGAATTTACCCTTTTAAGTATTATGTTAAAAGATTTCCAGGTGATAATGACACAATTTATCACAAGGTGAAACTCCTAAAATGTAGGCATTATTTATCTAACCTGTAGACTAGGCTTTCTAATAAATTAGCAAAACTATTATACCTTTGGTTGTGAAATAATCTTCTGTTTATTCTCCTTGGTTGACTTTCAAAAGAAAAGTGTTCATCACTTGGAAATATTTTGTAGAAAATCAGGAGATAAGTATTTTTAAGGACACAACTTCAGCTGAAGAGCAATTATTTTTTAATAAGGAAAACACGGAATCCTGGGTTACTAACAAATTTTTTTACAATGAAAGAATATTCACTTCATGGTCTGGAGATCTGCACTCTATTCATTGTTCCACTGATAATAGGAATAATTAGTTGGGATAAGTCAATTAACCTTTTGATGCCTGAGTTTCATTGTCTGGACAATGGGGATAAAAATATCTGTACCACATTATTCACAGAAGTCTGAGAAAAAAGTAAAACACTAGAAAGCATTTTTATTTTTTCAAAACACAATATAACTGCTGTGTCATGATACTGTCAATAAACTTTACAGATATCTCTTTGTGTTACCCAGTCAGATGTGTGCTTAAGGTAGGAGTTCCTACAAGATCACAGGTTGAATATTTAGTTTAATTTTATTTTTAAAATAATCACAAAATTAAAATATTTGAACAAGGTCACTTAACCCTTTCTCCAGGTTGTTAGTTATAATTACTATTATATCATCATCATTATTATTACTTTTGAGCTATAGGTTTAAAAGAGGAGATCTTGACTATGTCAGCCTAACTGGGAAAACATCTCTCTGGCACAGGTAGTTTTCAGAAGAAAAGCCGATCTTCATATGAGCTGTGTCCTCTGCTTTATTTTAAAGTGCAGAACCTAGGTGGGAAGGAACAGAGCAGAAATTCTGTGTCTGTCACTGAGGAACCAATTCCCTCAGAGAGGCCAGAGCAGCATGGATGCGGACATGCAATCTGTTTTCAAAGTCGTAGCCGGAAAAATCCTCCTGTAAGACCAAAGAAAGACACTTACACTTCTATTGGCTAAGCTTTCAGTACTACTGCAGTGTAAATCACACTGTTTTGTGCTTCCCAAAGTAGAATTCCTCACACTACCACTAAAGAAAGGCTTTACATCGACATGCCTTTCTTATTCCCCTAACCTCAAACTTTGTGTTCATTTTTAAAATGTTAACTGAATGTCATTAATGCTGTCTTTGGAAAATTTCCATCATGTTATTCCTGACATGAGAGTCCTAAACTGTACTCAGTGTTAAGTTGCTGTTAGAAATGCTTACTTAATTCAAGAATGTAGTTACAAAATACCAAAAATTCTGGGGAAGCTGGGAAGGCTCAGCGGGTTAAAGCACTCACACTTTGCAACCCTGGGGTCTGAGGATCAAATCCTGGCCCCAACCTGCACAAACCCATATGCTGAACTGGGGTGAGCTTCCCATGTGGGAGGTCCCTGGTTTGACCCCCCGGCTCGCAGGGGCATGTCTCCAATGCAGGAGGTCCTCCAACCTGGTTCCCGCCCTGCAAGGCTCTCTGCCCAACTGTATGGAATGAAACCATGTCAAAAACTCTCTGTCAAAAACAATAAAATAAATCTTAAAAAAAAAAATTCTTCCCACTCAAATAAGCAACGTGTTTATAAAGCAGGATGAGCAATTTCATAGAAATTTCTTTTGATGTTGGATAATTTCACTTAAAAATCAAGTGCTTACTGGTTCAATTATTATCACTTTTCCTTTCCAGAAATATCAGAACAATCATGTCACAAAATTTCTTGAATTCAAACTCAAGTGTACATAATACAGGATGAAAAGTGCCACTAGAAAGAGGGAGATTCAGTATTTTTACCTTTGCTTGGAGAAGTAGAGTTCTGCCTCTTGCTACAGTCTATGAATGGAAGAAATACATTATTTCTTAATGCCTGTATTTATATATACCCAAGCAGAAAATGTTGTAATAGGAGGATATCTTAATTGAAACAATTCATAGTAGACATAGAAGTGAGTCAATTACTCAATCAACTATAATGACTCATTTTTTCTTTATATAATAATGCTAAGAAGTTTACATCAAGGCATTACTTATTAAATAATTTTCATAATCTTCACAGTAATTCTATAAAGATAACTTATAAGACTTATAGTTTAGATCTTACTAACCACCTAAAATTGGTGATAGCTAAAAGGATTATTTGAAGCCATTAAGTTGTTTCTCCTTTTGAAGGTATTATTGATTGAAGACATCAACTTCACATTTCAAGAAATAAAATGGCTTTATTATATTTTATGTATATATTTTAAGGCTGTATTAAGGGTAAAAAAATCTCTTAAAATAAAGACTATAGTATTACGAGTTCCTACCAAAATTTATTAAAACAGCATTTTCTATTTTGGTAAAATTAGAATTTCAAATAAAACATCTTACCAACTAAAAGCCTATTTTTGGCAAGACAGACTACATATTTAAGGGTTATGCTATACCTCTATTGCTGTTGATGTAGCTCAACTTTTAGAATGTCCATGTATTTGAAAGCTGGGCTGAACTTACTAAAAATTAGAACTTTTTAAAGCCAATATTAATTATGTCACAGAGCTTCTAAAAGAAGGTACTAAGAAAATCCAGCACTACTGAAATCTTATTAAAAATACTTTCCCAGAGCACTTAAATATACAAATTAATATTAATAGTAATTGTCCACTTAAATTTATGTGGCATTCTAAAATTTTTTAAATAATCGTCCACACCATCCTCATTCATTTATTCTCACTACAATCTTTAGTAAGTTGACAAGACAGGTTATTATTAGTTCTGTCTTAAAGATTAGGAAGAAAGTATGTGGTTAAGTAACTTAACCACTATCATACACCAAAGTAAATGACAGAGTGAGAATCAGTTCTGTATAAGCCACACTATGTCATAGCATTCCATTCTAAAAATGGCAATGATTTTTTCCCAAATAAATTTTTGTCCAAAAAGTTAAACTTATAAATCTAACTGCAGAGAAGACATTATCGCCTTAAACACAGAATTAGTGTCTTTTTGGGCTCATCTTACATGAAATCAAGGAAAAGTAAACAAAACAAGAAAACAGTATGTTTCATCGTTTTAAATAATGGATGCTCTGCGCCTGCTCACGTGCACAGGTTTGGTTATAAATATTATTTAGGAAAATATATCATGAGCTTTCTTACCTCTGGTTTGTCTAACAGAAGACAGCCAAGTTCATAGCAAGCATATGGCTGAACATATAAGTTATTCTGACGACACAACTCATCTTTAACAGCTCGCTGAAAGAACTGAAAGTAATACAAATATCATTGGAATTAACCATTTCCCTAATTAGGCTCATTTTCCTACTTAAGGCTCATCCATAACTTCTGGACATATCTTATTTGTGTATTCTATCAGGTTTTCTCTTCTTTCTGCATCTTCCTTCCTTCCCATTCATTGTCATCCATACCTTAGAAGTCCCTTACATGCTTGTCTGTGAACTTCATACAGAATGTGGTACCCATCCATTGGTCCAATTTACACTATTTATTTTTCTAGCTGACACACCAGCCTGTACTGATTTTATTGCAGAGAACACCTTTATGTGAAGCTCAAAGTCTGAACATCCACCTTAATATTTACAACAGAAAGCACATACATCTCTTGGCATATCTTCCTGATACTTAAGCATATGATCTAAAGCAAGCTGCAATAACTATTATAACCCCACACTAAATATTAATTTAAAATTATAATACAAGTGCATCCAAGTCTTTTAGGGTTTAAAAGACAGTCTCCTATTACCATGCAGGAACCCTTTCAAAGAGTAATCAGAATAACACTGGCATGTATGAGGGTTGTCCAAAAAAAAAAATCCAGCCATTGGGAATATAATGAAAATGGTTACGTGGCTTGATACTTTCCAGACAGCCTTTGTACTTAAAAACAAACAACCAAAAAGAAACAACTCAGAAAATCCCTCCAACTCTATTTGAAAGTAATGAGTGGTTCTTTTTTATATAATATTTATACAGACTATCCTAAGCCTCAACGGCTTTCTAGGCCTCACTTCCAGTGCTGCATCAGTAATCTGCAGTTAGAGAGGAAAAGTGAGCACACACTGACACACCTGGTCATTTTGTATTTAACTATGAGGTTTTACTCTGCTCCTTCAAAACTGCATTCTCACTTTCTCCTCCTCCAGTTGAGATAGTCATCTCAGATAAAAAGCTAATACCAGAAAAAAGCTTGTATATAAATATGAAAGACTCAGAAGTTATATTAAAAATTTGTATTAACCATTGTCAACTACTAGCATTCCAGAAGACATTAATAAAAATAGATAAAGCTTACATTATCAAGGGAGGTTTGGTTGTTTCATGCTTTTTCATTTTTCTTATTCATAAACACAAAATTAAGTTTTCAGTTTATTTTCCTTAGACTTGAAAACAAGATTAACAGTTTACCTGAACAGCATCTTCTGAGTTTCCTAGACATTTGTGTATGGCACCAAGAAGCAAATACTTTAATCCAATGACAGATGAATCATCCACTTCATGGCAAGCTTAAAGAGAAGTGAAATTAGCAGGAAAGAAGTACATTCACTTAATTCCTTAAATATCATCAAAAGTATTTTATTGTCAAGACTAACTAATTTCATGATTGTACCCCCAAAAGTCAGATGTGATAACCCTTCCTCAGCCATCAGTGAATATCCTTAGAAAAAGAAAAACAAAAATATAAACTTTAAAGGGCCAAGAAGACTCAAAATAGTATCATATTGTTATTAAGCAAAAGAAGCCAATCTGAAAAGGCTATATATGGTGTGATTCCAACTATACGACAGTCTGGAAAAGGCAAAACTATGGAGATAGTAAAAAGATTGGTACTTATCAAATGTTTGAGAGTGGGAGGGATGAAAAGATGGAGCACAAGGAGATTTTTAGGGCAATGAAATTATTCTGTGTGATACACATTAGTCAAATCCCATAGAAAGTACAAAACACACAGTGAACCTAATGTAAACTATAAATTTGGGGTTATAATAATGTGTCGGTATTGGTTCATCAGTTGCAACAAGTGTACCAGTCTGGTGGGGGAATGCTGATGGTCGGGGAGGCAGTGTGTATAGGGGTGGAGTGGATAGCCACTCAATTTTGGTGTGAACCTAAAACTGCTCTAAAGAATAAAATCTATAAATATTTTTTAATTGCATCATAATTACATAAAAAAATATGAAACTAGACCACTTTTTTACACCATATATAAGAATAAACCCTAAATGGATCAAAGACTTCGTATAAGACCTGAAACCATAAAACTCCTAGAAGAAAATATAGGAAGCAAACTCTCAGACATTACCCTTAGTAATATTTTACAGATATATCTTCTTAGACAAGGAAAAGAAAAAAATAATAAATACGGTAAATGGAACTACATCAAACTAAAAGTTTCTTTTTTTTAAGACTTATTGTTTATGACAGAGACAGAGAGAAGGGAGAGGGCCCAGGGCAGTCTCCACAGTTGTATGTCATCAGTTTTCAACATGGTTTCATTCCACACAGGTTGTTGGGGGCTGTGCAGAGCAAGAACTGGGCTGAGGGCCTACTGCATGGCAGGCATGCCCCCTCAAGCCAAGGGCTGACCTGTGGGGTGAGAACTGAACTGGGGGCCTCCTGCATAGGAAGCACACCCCAGTTCAGCACATGGGTCTGCATGGGCTGGGGGAAGATTTGATCCTGGGGCCCCGGGGCTGTAATGCAAGTGCTTCACCTGCTGAGCCATCCTGGCTTCCCTTAAAAGGTTTTTATCACAGCAAATGAAACCATCAATAAAACATTAAGATTAAATGAAAGAAGATGTTTGCCAGTTTTATATATATGCATATACATATCTATATCTATATAACTGATAAGGAGTTAATATGCAAAATTTGTGAAAAAACAAAAAACTCCTACAACTCAACACCAAAAAAACACCAAACAATTCAATCAAAAAGTGAGCAGACCACCTGAATTGACCATTTTTCTAAAGAGGACATAGAGATGGCCAATTGATATATGAAAAGATGCTTAACATTACTAATCATTAGAAAAAGGCTAATTAAAACCACAATAAAATATCACCTCATACCAGTCAAATGGCTATCACTAACAAATAAAAAAACAACAAGTGTTGGTGAGGATGAAGAGAAAAGGCAACACTTGTGCACTCCTGGTGGGACTATAAATTGGTGCAGTCACTATGGAAAAGTTTGGAGGTTCCTCAAAAAATTAAAAACAGCACTAACTTATGATCTAGCAATTCTACTTCTGAGTATTTATCTGAAGAAACTTAAAACACTAATTTGAAAAGATATGCACCCCTATGTTTACTGCAGCACTATTTACAATAGCCACAATACGGAAGTAACTGAAATGTCTATCAATAAATGATAAAGAAGAATGGTACATTTATGCAATGGAATATTACTCTGACATAAAAATGAAACCTTGCATTTACAACAACATGAATGGACCTAGAGGATACTATGCTAAGTGAAATAAGTCAGACTGAGAAAACAAATACCATATGATCTCACTTACATGTGGGATCTAAAGAACAGAATGAACAAATAAGGCAGAAACAGAATCAGACTCATAGATACAGAAAACAAACTGATGGTTGCTAGATGGGAGGGGCTTGGGGGAGTATGTAAGAAAGGTGAAAGGATTAGGATGTACAAATTGGTAATCACAGGGATATGAAATATAGTAGGGGAATATAGTCAATAATAGAAAAATGATGTATGGTGTCAGATGGGCACTAGACTTATCAGGGGGATAACTTCTTATATAAATGCCTAACAACTGTGCTATACATCTGAAACTAATATAAAATAATATTGAATGTCAACTATAATTAAAAATATAGTCATGTGATATAAGGTATAGCATAGAAAATACAATCAGTGGTATTGTAAGAGCTATGGATGGTGTCAGAAGGGTACTAAACTAGTTGGGGTCATCACATTGTGAGGTACATAAATGTCTGATCATTATGTTGTTTTTGTACACCTGAAACTAATAATAAAATTTAAAAACTGCATCATATTAATTCCATAACCCACACAATGGGCATCTTTACACGTCTGTAGGGGCACTGCATTAATCACTGAAATGGGATCAGACCTGACCCTCTCACTTCAAGAAACTTGCCATCTACTGTAGAGGATGGGCATACATGGGGAGGATGATATGAAATTTTCCCAAGGAAACTAAAAAGTTAGAAAATGGAAACATATGCAGCTAATAAAGGAGGAAATAAATAAAGGAGGAAATAAAGGAGGAAAGAAAATAATTACTTCTATGGACCAGTAAAAATACTGAGATTTGATAAGATTTTATAAATACATATGCATACATTTATATATATACACACACATATAAATATATGTATGTATGTGTATATATGTATTAGAACAAGAAACTGGAAAAGTTAGGTACAGTAGCAAGAGGTAAATGTAAAGAATAAAATCTGAACCTATAGAAACAGGAAATGCCTCCAAAAACTAGGCTCAGAAAATCTCCCTATAAAAATAACTCAAATGACCTTAAGACAGCAGTGTTAAGGAAAGGGGACTGCAGTTAACACACTCACTTATTCACTCAATATTTACTGAGCACCTCCTATGTGCTAGGCTAGGCTAGGTGCTTGGAATATGCCATAACAAAACAGCACCATTTTCTGCTACCATTTTTTGGAAAAGACTGAAGATACATACAGAAGACAAATAGGTTAAAAAAAAAAGCATGTTAAAGAAGTGTGAGTGCTAAGGTAAAAACCAAAGCCAGAAAGGGAGATGAGGGAATGTGTGTGTAGAAAACTACAGTTTAGTCTCACTAAAAAGGCAACATCTGAGTACAGACCTGAAGAAAATGAGTGAAGGAGCCATGTGGATGTTTAGAAGAACATTCACAGGCAGAAAGAACTAGTGCAAAGGCTCTGAGGCCATTGCATGCCTGGTAAGTTCAAGAACAGTCAGGAAGAGTATGACTGAGCCTGGTAAGCAAGGAGGAAAAGTAGTGAGAGGCAATGGTGTTGGAGGTGTGTGTGTGTGTGTGTGTACCACAGCGAGGAGGAAAAGTAGTGAGAGGCAATGGTGTTGGAGGCGTGTGTGTGTGTGCGTGTGCGTGTGCATGTAACACAGCAAGGAGGAAAAGTAGTGAGAAGCAATGGTGTTGGAGGAGGAGAAGATGGAAGAGGAGGGTTTTGTGTGTGTGTGTGTGTGTGTGTGTGTACCACAGCAAGGAGAAAAAGTAGTGAGAGGCAATGGTACTGGGGGAGGAGGGGGGTGGTGTGTGTGTGTGTGTGTATGTGTGTGTGTGCAGACTGTTGGGCATCATGAACACTGGATTTGGTCTTTTACTTTGAATGAAACTCACTTCATTCATAGAGCCTAGAGCAGCAGTGTCCTTTGGAAGAATTGTCTTAGACCACACAGAAAATACACTAACAATAGCTGATGAGCAACAAAAAGAGTTGCAAACAATCTTGTTTTAAGAATTTGTGTTGGGCCTCATTCAAAGCCATCCTACGCTGGTTAGACATGCCTACCACAGATGGTTCTGAGCTACAAAATGGCACAATATGATTTAGTTCAAAGGGATCACTCTGGCTACTGTGCTGAGAATACAAAGAAAACTCTTTAAAATGCAAGGGAAGAATGCAATTGAGGGAGGAGAGATGGTGGGGGAAGGGCTAGGAATGAAACCACCAGACAAGGGTATAAGAATCTAACCAGCTCTGCTGATGAAGGGAATTATAAATGGGGACTCTGATGAAGTAAATGCATATAACTATGTGGGCTTGACGAAGAGTTTAATGAATGCATATAATCATTCTTTATTCATTGCCAGTTTTTTCTGAAAAATAACATTTCTTTGCAAAAATCTTCACTGTATTCTATATGGCTGAATTGATTTGGATCATTACTGGTTAACACTGGGGAATTATGTGATTAATTAACAGATCTCAAACCCAGGCTAACTTTGAACAAAGACATTAAAGAATTATCTCATCTGTACTCCAGAGCCTGCCTCCCCCTCCATGACCACATCTTTGCTGTTCATTTGATATCTGGAAAGGGATTCAGATAATAGTCACATTTAAGTGATAATTGTTCTTGTGCCTGCCAATTACTGCCTATTTTATACTTGCCTTTGTGTTTATATTTTTTCTTTTAAAGATTTTATTGTTTTTGACAGAGACTGAGAGAGACAGAGAGAGAGAGAAAGGGGAGGGCCCAGAGCAGTCTCCATAGTTGTACATCATCAGTTTTCTACATGGTTTCATTCCACACAGGTGGGTGGGGGCCACGCAGGGCGGGAACTGGGCTGGGGGCCTCCCACATGGGAGGCACAACCCCTTGAGCCAGGGGGCTGAAAACTGAACTGGGGGCCTCCCGCATGGGAAGCACACCCCAGTTCAGGATATGGGTCCACACAGGCCAGGGCTGGGATTCAATCCTCAATCCCCGGGGCTGCAAAGCGAGCACTCAACCCACTGAACCATCCCAGCTTCCCCGTGTTTATATTATTTTAAAACACATGATCCTATGCTTATACTCTAAGAAGAATACTTAAATTTCTTTATTGGTCCTTTGAGTTAAAGACACTGGTAAATATTCTAGACTTGCATCAACATCTAGGAATGGGTTTAAAGTTATGCATATCCTTTTAAAATTTATACATCACAGTTCTTGAACATCCAAGACATTTTGTTTCAAGTAGTCCCCTTAGGTATGTCACATACCTACTCTAATTACATGGCCCCTGCCCACAGATTCTTTTGGAGTTACATTACTTTGATCTCTGGAATATCAAAATTGACAAAAGTTTTGACCTTTGAGGGTGGCCTCCACAGGGAAATCTGATATTAAAAGTATGTGATTCAATATGCTACATTGGATCAAAAACAAGTAGGACTAAAAAAATCTGACATTTTCTACAGTGACTAAAACTATTTTTGAATAAGCCAAAATGTTAATACTAAATCTCTTTTGAAAAAGAACAGGATATATGTGAGTTAAGAACATGGTTCCAAAGATAATTACTTTTTATGAAACCATTTGTTTTGGATGTATGTGTTTATATTTTAGCATAGCAGTATCATCTTATAATCATACTTTTCGCCTCACGATTTAAATACCTTCATGCTCTTGGAAGATGAAGCTTTGTGTAGGGTAGCTTAATGCTTGCTACTCAATGTGTTGTTCTCAGCCAGCAGCATCAACACTTGCGTCTATGGTAGCTGGAAAGTCACCTAATTATCCTGGATCTTGGGTTCTTCATTATAAAATAAATATAACAATACTGTCTGCTTTTCCTACCTCTCTGGGTCGCAGTGTGGAGCAAATTAAGTAATTTTCTAGAAAGTAAAGTGTCATTCAAATGTGTGCCATGAAACCATTAGGAGAAATGTCACAGTATTTCTTTAATAACCAATAAAGTTATTTTAGTTAAAGATTTAGTTTATTCTTTCCATGGATTTTTCCTACAATAAAAATGACTTTATGAAGGTTATAAACCATATCCTATGTGTGTTTGTTTTTTAATCAATGAATCAAAAAATTTAGGCTTCTACTTACACTGACAGGTACTGACTCAGGAGAAATGAGCATGTAATGTCTGTACGAAAGACTAGTACACTTATGTTTATAGCACTTTTACTCATGACAGCTAGAAAACCATACAAACCAAATGCCCATTAATAGGAGAATGAATAAACCGGTTGTGGTATAGGTAGAGCCATACAATGCAAAACTACTGACACAGGCTGTAACATGCATCAATCTCACAGGTTATAATATACAAAAGAAGCCAAGCATTAAAAAGTACACACTGTTTAATTGACTTATATGAAGTTCAAGAACAGGTAAACGTAATTTGTGGAGACAGAAATCAGGACAGTGGTTGCATTGGTGTGCAGACTGCCTGAGAAGGGATACAAGATAAGTATTGGGGTGACAGAAATGTTCTGTGTTTCTTGATTGTGGCAGTGCAAGCCATGGTGTGTAAGTTTGTCAAAACTCATTGAACTGTGCACTTAATATCTATGCATTTTAATGACTATATATCAAACCAATAGGAAATAAAGGGCCTTCAATGGGGAGAAAAATGTATGTTTCCAGCAACTCCCATGGCTATAGATTTAACAACATCTACAATAAGTGTGCATCACCATATACTGCTAACAACAAAAGCATGTCTACA
The DNA here is from genome assembly GCA_004027555.1 of Craseonycteris thonglongyai. Lineage (NCBI taxonomy): Eukaryota > Metazoa > Chordata > Mammalia > Chiroptera > Craseonycteridae > Craseonycteris > Craseonycteris thonglongyai. The sequence continues at coordinate 8,823 of PVKE010008150.1, read as the reverse complement.
CATTTCAGTGCCTCCTGCTCTTATCACCTAAATGACGGAATTCTTAATCACTATACCATTTATCCAAGAATGACAGATTTGTATTCTCTGCATCAGATAATATTAAATGAGAAATTGAAGAAAGCAGCACTGAAGAAACAAACCAGGCATATAGTGTTTTGTTTTGCTTTACCTTGACTCATCCTCTGGAGGTTGGGGAAGGAACAGTTTGGAAGGGCTTTCCACAAGTATAACACCTCGATGGAGGCCAGCACACAAAGCACTTTGGTTGGTGTCTGCTTCCGAAATCTCTCAGCCTGTGAGTAGTTAGAATGATCAAGCTACATTTTCAAAAATCAAGTTCTAATTTAAAAATATACTTCAGAGACATTTAAAAGTGCATAGTTCATATTCCACATAAACCCCCTCCCCCTTTACAAAGCTAAAAAATTTAAAATTTCTCCGTATAAAAACTTTTTGTTTTCCAATTTTTAATATATTGGGTAGATATGCTTTTCATTCATTATCCTACTCAATCTACTATGAAGACATAGAGCATATTCTGATATTTGGGAATGAATCTAGATTAGTCTCATTTTAAATCAAAGGAATTTGTAAGAGCTGGGGGACAAATAATAACTCAGTAAGAGTGTAAAGAGGATATAATACTAGATGCTCTTTAGTTACGGTTTTATTGAATTTTTAACTTTCTACTGAGTCTCAGTGCTCTCATTGGCATTCCACATTACAATCCAGTTTATACTCAAACTAAGTCATTAAATGTTCATTAGATAAAACTTATAAAACTAAAATCAGAAAACTCAAGATATAAAAAACTGTCATGTAATCCATAGTAATTTAGCTAAATTTTATTCTTAAAAGTATAGAATAAATTAGGGACATTGTCCCCAGTCCTGGGCCTTTCTGCTGCTGTATTTCATGCACACTACTTTATTTTTTATTAGGTAAAAATGTGACGTGTTCATTATATTAAGTCCTAACAGTTTATATCTGCTGCCTAGGTTCTGCCAAATTACATTCTTCTGAAACTGCCGAATTCTTTACACAGAAGCTTTTTCTCTCCAGATATGCTCATTAACTCTATAGAGTCTTTAATATCTCTGCCCATTAAAAAAACCCCAAAAAACTGCTTTAATGTTTTGCAGCAAAACAAGCTCTTTCCCTTCAGAGCATAAGTGTGACCTTAGGAGTAAATTTCTTTCCACAGTAGTAAACTGCATTTTGCATGGCAAGTAAGTTGCCAGCTTTAGATATAGTTTTCTAAACTTATGCAAGGTAATATTGGTTGAAGATGTCCATCATAAATAATACTCCTGATCAGTAGGCTTTAACATACCTTTTTCACTGAGAACTGTTCAATCTGATTGTTTTTCCTTTTGAAGAGTTTCTGAACTTCTTTAAAGACAATCTGTGCCCCATCCACATCACCGGTGGCTCCCTGACAAACTGTAAGAAACCATCAATTCTTAAGCATTAGGGGGAAAATGCCACTAAAGGTTACCCAGGTTGATGGTACTTAGAAATTTTACCTAAGAAAAAATGGGAGCAAATATTTTAAAAGACTGTTACACAAAAGACTACACCATCCTGTAGGTCATCACTTCATTCATTCAACTATTCCCAGGTGTGGGTTCCTAGAGCTTTGGGGGTACATATAAGAACAGGGTTCTAGTCCTCTTGTTGTGGAAACAGTCTTATACACAACAAAACCCCCAGCCATTGTAACAGTGTAAAGTCTTGTTGTAGCCCACATACTCAGAAAGTGGAATAAAAAGGAATCTAGGAATAAACAATGAGAAATCAAGAGGATCATAAAAGTTTCATGGTAGAAGCAAGCCATCCTTGTGTCTGGAAAGAAAGTCACGAAAGTCCTACACATGTTCACTAGCCACCCACTACCGACAAGCCACCAGCAAGAATGTGAAAAGAAAACACATGCTTGCACCTTGAAGAAACATAAATAAGATACACACACAGTCTCATAGTTACTAAATATATAATGATAAGAACCATTAGATAGGAGAACCAATATGCTTTAGAGAAATTCAGAAAGAAAAAGGATCATTTCTCTTTGGAGTGATCAGGGAAGCTCTGAAGAGCTAAGGGTTGAGCTGAGCCTTGGAGGATGGTAAGATTATGATAGTCTGTACACCATCCTTCTCCCACCCCAAGTTCCAGGAAAAGCCTTAATCACTCTCACCTCTGCGTCACCTGCTCCCTCCCTTCTCTAAACTTCTCACCTGGCTTCATTTCCAACTGCTTAATGAAACTCTACCAACCAACTAGTATTGGTCATCCTCTTCTTGATTACAATGGCACTTAACTCATTTCTGTTAAAATTTTTTGTTAGAGGTTGTCTTTGTTAGATATCATTTTTCAATTCCCACTTGGAATGTCCGTTGATTTGCTGGGTGTTCCTTCTTTACCTGAACACTCCTAAAACTAGCTGATCCTATACTTGCATTCTGGCTTGGTCAAGCAGAGCACAGGGTCATAGAATGTCAAAGGGTAGGCTGTTATCAGCAAAGCCAAACACAGAAGGAGCAAGACTTGGAGACAGCTGAGATGTGGAGATGATGGGAAAGGCAGTAGATTTCTATTGGGAATAAAAGGATTAGGCCAAATATTCAAAGGGAGAAAGCAATATATACAAATATCAACCATTATGTTGTAACCTGAAACTAATATAATGTCAACTGTATGTCAATTATACCTCAATAAAAAATAACTAAAAAAAACAAACAAGAAAAAAAAGGAGTTGGACATTCCCCATCCTAGTTACAGGAGCAGCTGTGATCCAGATGTGGGGGTCTGAACCAATCCAAATTGACCTTATCAGTTGCAGCTATAACATTTCAAAACCAGAAGGAATTTCAGTGATTTGTTTTGTAAACCAATCCTTCATGTTATAGATCAGAGGATACAGAGGAAAAGTTAGGAACATCAATATGAGAACTAAGACTTGTCCAAAATCACATGGTAAACCAATAAAAAAAGAGTAATTTCTGTTGCCCTTGCTTGGGGTCTTTCTCAGATAACTAACTGATAATATTCTTATAATGTCACACTATATTTTAAAAAGAATGAGCCAGAGAGCATGGGTAATGAGAGAATGAGTCACAAACAGCAACAGTAGCACGATCTGTACCACCTTTAAAATTCTATGACACAAATAAATACCTGAGATCCTGAAGAATAAACACTACCTACTCCTCTCACAGTAGTTAAAACAGTTGATTTAAAGGATGCAGACGATTGAAAGCATGAGCATCTCTGATTCATGCTGAATCTGAGACTTAAAGAGAACTAGGGACACTTGGCTCTACCATTAAGAATAAACTTACACCACTTTATAAAGGATATTCCAATATTTTTTGCTAAGTTTTAATTTTTATGTAATTTCAAACTTATAGCAAAGTTGCCAAGAATAGTATAAAGATGTGATTGAGCAATCACATTTCAAGGTATACACTGAAAGGAATTGAAATCAAGATCTTGAATAGATTTGTGTTTATAGCAAGCATTACTTACAATGGCCAAACAGTGGGAACAACCGAAATATCCACTGAAAGATAAATGGATAATCAAAATGTGGTAAATACATACAATGAAATATTATTCAGCCTTAAAAAGGAATCAAAATCTGACATATGCTACAATATGGATGAACCTTAAGGGCTTTCCGCTTAGTGAAATAAGCCAGTCACCAAAGACAAATATTGCATAACTCCTCTTATATAAAGTACCCAGAAAAGTCCAATTTAAAGAGCTAGGCAGTAGAACAGTGGTAACACCAGGGTCTGGGGGTACAGGGAATGAAGTGTCAGTGTTTAATGTGTACATTTTCAGTTTGGAATGACAAGGAAATTCTGTATATGGACAGTGGTAATAGCTGCATTAACAACACGAATGTACTTAATGCCACTGAACTATACACTTAACCTTCTTAGTGCTACCTTCTGCCAACAGTACTAGCGAGAAATGTGAAGGGTAATTCAATAAAATGTATCACCTTAGGAAAAAAAAACATTATGAAGTTACTGTTTTAGATATCCATATGCGTTCTTTTTAAGTTTTATACAAACTGAATTAGTTAATAATAATACGATTCTTTCACATCATTTGAAAAAGAAATGTAATTATTTAAGTTATACATCATACAAGAAAAAATACAGTGAGTTATATAGCACTTTTAACTATGGGCTATGTATGAGCCAATATATCGGCCTGCTATACTTTTCACCTAAGATGCAAAAGCCCATATATCAGCCGGTCGCACCAAAAGGGTTAAAAATGGTTAAAACTGTGGGATACAGAGACAGGTCAGCAGGCTGAGCTCTTGCTTTGCAACCGCAAGGTCTGGGGATTGAATCCCAGCCCCGGCCCTGCAAACCCATATGCTGAACTGTGGCATAAACGGAAACTGCCGGGATGTTGGTGAAGGTTCTCATCTCCCATGTGGGAGGCCCCCAGTTCAATTCCTACTCCCCAACGGCCTCACATCCACCTGTGTGATCTCTGAATGTCCACTCTCTCTAGCTCTGTCAGCATGTTGCCCTTCATGGCCAGTTCAGATGGTAGCTCCTGCAAGATGTCTTCCCCGATTGCTTAACAGAGTTCCTTTCCTTCCCCTGTACTTTGTAATGGAGCAATGCACATATATTTTACCATCTACACAAAGTCCTCTTGCAGAAGCAGAGAGTGCTTTATCATCTCCTACAACTTATAACAGCCTGAGATTTCCAACATTTGGAAGACAATGCTGTTCTATATAACCACACTGTACATTTAGTTCTGTATGTACTATTCTCAGCAAGGGGTGAAAAAGAAAGAGCTTCCAACAAGTGACTATTTTACCCAATTACACCTTAACCACTGTCAGGTTGTTGTGCAGGCTTCTCTTTGTTGGTTCACCCACTCCTCAACGTGAAGGGCCCACTGTCACTGCTCAATAAATAGCTGCTGCTTTCATCTGAGATTGCAGTGAGTTCTATAAAACAACTCTCAAGTGTTAGACATGCCATACTAATCAATACAGTGAAAACAATCCTATTCAAACATAACCTACAGAGCTATATGAAAATGGATGTTCTGTGGAAAGGGTAGTACGTCAGGTGACCAGATTTTAACATTGGTAAAGCAGGACACCATTGACTGCGGGGGAGGTGGCTCTTGATTAAAAATTTGGTCTATCTCCCACCGTTCCCTAGCTTGTCGTGCATTCTTTCCAAAAATCGGGACTTTTTTAAAACACCACGGGACGCGGGACAAATTGCTAAAAATCGGGACTGTCCTGCCAAAAGCGGGACGTCAGGTCACCTTAGTAGTATGGAGAGTGGGTTTAAGGGAACTTCCTCCTCATTATTCATGAACTGCAGCTTTAGAACATCCAGGATATACATAATGGCCACTGTTAATTCTATAGTATTTTAAATAATAAGTTAAGGAGATAGGATGATAGGTGTTTCATTAAATCTAAATTCATTATTCAAAGAAATAAGAAGATATTTAAAATAATGTTTAGATTTTTTTAATTTGCTTAAGTTTTAAGTAAAAAAAACTACTTATGTGGCTGTACACAGAGAATTTATCATTAGAGACAAAAAATGTACAACCATCCCTTGGGTTTCACTTCAGTTCTCACCTCTACAATTCTACATTACAATGGTTTTATCTGCTTCAGGACACAGGTGGCAGTATATCTTTATCTCACACAACAGCAAAAAAAAAGGCAAGAAACCCTTATATCTATATAAGAAATTACATGTACTTCTGCTATAACAACATGTAGTGCTGAAATAGCTTGTGTTTTGCAAAAATCACACTGTGAATATAACAGAGTTAACAGGTAAAACAAGTTTGGAGCAAACTACTGGAAATTTATGGAACTTGGTAAGCAAGGCACTAACAATGCAAACAAAGATATTAACAGAATAGAAAGATATGTGAATTCTTAAATATCATTTAAATTTCTAATAAAAATATATATTAGAAAATAAAGGGGAGGGGTAAAGATAGGTTGAGGCTGCGTAGGGCAAAACACACAAAAGCACCTTGCATTAAGCATTTCCAAGACAGAGCATGTGACCAAACCAACCCAGAGAGGGACTTAGGGGAAGGGGCACAATACATATTACTATAATGCCTGTGTTCGACTGGGTCAGTGAACACTGTACTCCACTGCTATTTACTTGACAACACAAACAAATATGAAGTTATTTTTTTTAGCTGAGAAAACTGACAAAGAACACAACTTCTGCATCTTCCTGCCATCATCCTCTCATCTGTCCACATGTGTACATTAAAACACTGTAGAAGAGGTCTACTCACCTGCAGTTAAATAGGCATAATAGCACTGGGACCACCTGGACTCATTTTTTAGCCTCTCAAAGGAATCAAATGCATCCTTGAAATTTAGCTCTATCATGCTGCACCAACCTATGAAAAAAATATTTTTAGTATACAATTTTCAAGTACTGTAATGAGCTTCATAGCACATCTCTAAGCTACAATTCTCTGATCCTGCTGTCTTTCTCTGTGAGTGTTGTATGTACAGTACAGTAGGTGAAAACTTCAAAGAATTATCTTTTTTCTCTAGGTATTTTCAATGTGACATTCTGAGTAAGTCAAGGCATTCATGAGTATGATTTCAAAACCAATTACAGTACAGAAGAAAGTGATGTAAAGGTTTCTATAAAAACACTTCAATTTGTCTCCTACAATTGTAAGATTAACCCAAGCATAGCAGTACTTCTCCAAGAGCAGGCACAGGCACAGAAAAAGCAGTACCATTTGGTTATATACAGGGTGGCCCAAAAGTCGGTATATGATATAGTTTATTTGCATTTTATTACATTGCTTATTACACTTACATTTGTTTAACACCACTTAATCTTGTAAGTGCTTAAAATGTCTCTCACCAAAGCTGTAACATTTCTTGAATTTGTCCTGTACATGGTGACACACCTTACCACACAAATTCTAGTCTGTTGTGATATTTTTCATTGATTCAATTGTACATCTACTTTTGGGACACCTTGTATACAGTAACTATCTCAAAATATCTTAAAGCACTCACTCATTAAGGATTACTATTTATTCTCAAACTGTTGCAAGAAAAAGCAAGCAAGCCAGTGAAAAATTAAGGACTTGTCCACCCTCCCTCTGCAGGTTGGTAGCTGAGAAAGAACCCATCTTTCCAGATCTAAACATCAGACTAGAAACCTGGTGAATAGTAGCAGCAACAAAAATGCAAAGAATTTTATCTTCATTCTTGTAACAGTATCTCCCATTGACTGAGTGCCTTTGTGTAGCTGAGCCCTGTACTAGGCACTTGATGCAATTCTCTCTAATCCCTCTACAGCCATGCAAAGGTGGCTGGCTGGTGGTATGCTCACTTTACCAAGGAGAAAACCTAAGGCATGAAGAGGTCCTGTGACTTGCTCAAGGCTACATAGCTAATAAGAGGGAAGAACCGAAGATCAAAGGTCAACAATCTTTCCTGTTCAAGATACTACCTCCATAAAAAGTAAATTCTGGTATCAGATGTATCACGAAGCAATTGTGTCAACTTTGGAATGCCATGTGAACTACAGGAATGAAGGAGATACATACTTCAAGAAAATTCAGTGTCAAATTCTATGGGATAGGATATCAAATTGACATATTTTGGAGTAAAAAGTGGGGCTAATTATTTCTAGCCTATAACTGGTATCACGGCAAGATTTAAATTCAATACAAAGTATAGATAGGAGGCAGTATTGAAACTGAATGAATGATAAGCCTTAGTTCTGATTTTAATACTTATCTACACAGCTAAGTGCCTAAATGCCTCAGTGTTGGGTTGGATAATTTCTAGGATTCCTTCAGTTCCAATGTTCTATACTGCCACAGGCCTTTAAACTTATACTTAGACACACACACACACACACACACACACACACACACACACACACACACAGGCCATCAAAGCTAATTAATTCAAGTTCTTTAAAACACATTCCATTCTACATTATGGTTACTGAACAGAGTTCCAGTAGAGTTTAGATTAACATAAAAACACATTTTCCATTGGATTATACTTCATCTCCCCTCCCTAAACATAACTGGCATTTAAAATAAAATAGTGCATTCTTCCTTAAAAAGACTCAGGAAGACAATTAGGTCCACAGTAGGCAAGCAAGTGGCAGATATCTCAAGGTCCCAACCTGACAGGTATCAACTGCCTCCCCAGCACTCTCCAATTCTTCTTCCAACTCTCTGCAGCTGGACTTTTGATTCCCAATTTCCCCTTTAATTCCCATAACTACTTCATTTCTCCTTTGTCTATTCTTTCTTGATTCATATTCTGTGTGCTATATGATGTGAACTTGTAGAATTGGGCTCAAATTCTAAAAAAAACTATGAACCCTTATTTAAAATGTGTTATTGGGAGATCAAAAATGGCGGCATGAGAGGAGAACGCCGATAAGTGCCTGGGAAGGGACTTGTGAACAGAGGGGAATCCACAGGGGAAACCCTGAGAAGAAACCTCAACTAAGAGAACCACACAATGCGGAACAACACACAAAGGTTAGAGAAAAAAGGGGAGAGCGGGCGAGGGAAAGGAAAGCAGCGGTTCGGGAACAGAGACTCGGAGCGCGGCCCGGGGCTGGCAAAAACAAAGGGGGATTGGGGGACTACGGTCAAAGTGGAGCTGGATCGAGGGCGGGCTGGAAGCCGAGACCTAGGGAGCGTGGAAGCCCCACAAGACTGTGGACAATTTAACATCCGAACTCAAGGGACAGCACGCAGTGCCCTAATCAGATCACAGAGCCTAAAGTG